>JABYQP010000048.1:0-243457 GCA_022606235.1 Abortiporus biennis
ATGAAAACAAGTTTGTGAGCGTCTTTGACACGTCGCGAACATCGTTATGACCTGGCACACACGTGACTTATTATGCACATCAGAGATTAGATAAGATCCATTCATTCCTTGATCTACTCATACAAATGCTATCTACAACCGTCTACCGAATCATGGACCGTCCGCTGCAGAACGATATCAGCCATGGATCATCAGGCAAGAAACGAAAATACAAACCTCGCAGTCTTGCGGTCAGTAACAGCAACCTCCGTCTTTGCTCTGTTCAGCACTTTCTGGAACTCGCTCACTCGGTATCGCATCCGAGAGTGCATGTATGCCTTCGAGCACTTGATGTGGTAGTGAAGGTAGTCACGGAAAAGTTGGATGTGGCTGATCGTCGATGCGGCAACCGTTGGATGGGTGAAATGACGAGGGAAAAGGACAAAGGTAACGTATCCAACATCTTCAGAGTCTTTCAATCCGGGGAGATGGCGAATCTCGAGGGGAGGTTCTCGCGTGGTGTACAACACCTGAGGTGCGCTTTGAATGGTGGGTAGACGACGGGCGTCGACAAATTCCTGTTGACAGTCAGCATACAAGTCTGCACGGATAGAGAAGACGGCTCACTAACCTGGAGGAAAACCTTTCCAAAGATACGATCTGTCTCCTCCCTGAATATGGTAGAAAATATGACCGTAACACGATCGGGGGACGCTTGGATGTATATTGCTTCCTCGTCCCGATAATGCATCGCCATGAGTTCTCCTTGGCCTGACCCAGCAGCCTCGAGCTGTTTTTGTGTTTGGAAAGCCAGTTCAAAAGGTGCTGCTAGAGCATTCCTTTTGAGCAAAGAGATTGACTTGATAGCTGCATCGCGTTCCTCTGGAGCACCATTCAAGATTATATTCTATGGTCTGACGAGAGGAGACCTACCTCCTTCAGGCGGAATCTGCTCTAAATCAACGAGCAAAGTGACATTGTATTCAGCCTCTGGCTGCGGTTGAAGCATGCTTCCGTATTCGCGCTTGAGGACATCGTGCACGCCGTACTTGACGAGTTCATCCCAGCAACGAATGCTCATGGACAGCAGCAAGGCGGTCTTGCGCTCTTGAGTCGACAGACGGAACCTCACACCGTCAAAGTCGACGAACTGGACGTCGAGAGAGGTTGGCCTGTGCGCAGAGATTGGTATGAAACGGAATCAGACAAGTAAGCGATTCAGACTGACTTGACAACTTTCTCCGCCAACGTCGTCTGGATGATGTGGTTGTGTGCCTGCCAACGATCCGTATGTCAGAACGAACAAAGTCGCAAAAATAAAATAAAAACATTGAACAGACTTCGAGGAGGATCATGGTGGTTTAGTGCCGAAAGCGTGGGATAATTGGCGCCGATGGAGCTTGATTGGGAAATTGCGAGAATTGGCAACTTGGTGCAAACGTCCAACGTCAAAAACACTTTGCCCGCTGCTTAACAGCATCTCCTCGTCGTCACACACAACGAACTCGCATACTTTAGCGAACAAAAACAGAATTTGCTCACAACCTCCAGAACATCAACATGGGTAAGTCTGCGTCCCCCGCCCTTTCCGCCGCAGTCTCTCATCTTTCCCCCTCGCAGCGCCAAAGAAAGCACAGAAAATGTCTTTAAACGCTTTCCTAGGGGATAGCGGTGAGCACCATTGCATGACCAGCCCCGTCCGAGATTCATTCAACTACTCTTGTTAGCCTTGGGATCATGGGCAGACGAAATGGACGCATTGCCTACGGCTCGTGAGTATCCTTCATCTCGTCTGACAAACCACGCTCATCAATCCCTTCAGCTGCAGCCAGGGCCGACGATGATCGTGGACGCTTTGGCGAGAGAAGAAGAGACGATTTCCTGTCGTCAAAACGTCAGTTCTATCATCTCATCTTTTTCACCCGCCTCATAACTGCTTTATCACAGCCGATAGAGGTTCTTATCCTCCTCGTGAGGATCTCCCCCTTCCAACAGAACCCCCATTTACTGCTTTCGTTGGAAATCTTGCTTTCGATCTTACCGACACTGACTTGGAGGAGTTTTTCGGTGCTCCCAAGGTTCGCGCTCCTCATTCTAAATCGTCTCTTCTCCACCTCACCAACCAATAGATCAAGACCGTCAAAATAATCAAGGACAGGGACGAAAAACCAAAGGGTTTTGGATACGTAGAATTTACTGATTTGGATGCATTGAAGGATGCCCTAAGCAAAACCGGCTCGGTGTGTCTCTTTTGGAATTCAATACCACATAGCATCGCGCTGACCCCTCCTCTAGAGCTTGGCGGGCCGCACTGTCAGAATTAGTGTCGCTGAACCTCGTAAGTTATAGTGTATATATTGTCTAGATGTATCTTAACCCGACCATACAGCCAAGGAACGTTCCGGCTTTGGCGGCGGTTTCGACGACGATTCCAAGTTTGCTGGTAATTGGCGTAGGGATGGCCCACTTCCTGACGTGCCTTCCAGTCGTGACGGGTCTCGCAGGAGGTTTGAAGGCGGAGCAGGAGGACCTCGAGAGCCTCCTGCGCCTTCTCTTTCCGATAATGCCAGCGATTGGCGATCACATCGTGCACCTGCAAGACTCTCACCTGCCTCCAGTGGTACTGACATCGATCAAGGTCCCTCCTTCAAGCGACGAGGCTCTGGATTCAGGAGCCAAGAAGGTGGTCCCGTTGGTGCTGCCGACTCTGAGGAAACGTGGACCATCGGTGCCAAATTCAAGCCCTCGACTCCTTCTGAAAGTGGTTCGCCGGGAAGCAGATTCGGTAGCATTCGAGGACGCTCTGACATGGGTCCACCAAAGGATGTGATCAGTCCATCGGATGAAGGTGGTTGGAGGCGACAGCCAACGCGAGACAGTACATCACGTAAGTCGGATAATGACGTGTGCGAAAAGTAGTTTTATTGTTGAAAATATTGTTTTTCAGCGAACAGTTCGACTCCTCCGACCCCTCAGCTTGCTCGTCGCAAGCTTGAACTGCTCCCCCGATCAAATGCTGGATCAGCTGTTCCTTCTCCGTTGTCCTCACCAAATCCTGCAAACGCTACCGCCGCCCATCATCATCCCCGATCAAACCCCTTTGGGGCTGCAAAGTAAGGATTTTTACTACGGGATGCTATGCAGATGGCTCATTATTGTCTGTTTTTTTTTTCAGACCTGTAGATGTCACTGCCAAAGAGGCAGAAGTGGCTGAACGATTGGAAAAGGACCGTGAAGTGACTCACGAGCGAGTGATGCATTCCATGTCCCGCACTTCTTCACGAAACGCCTCTCATAGAGGGGAACATCGAGGAGAACATCATCCCCCTCGGGGACAAACACCGGTTTCACCATCGTCTCCCAAGAGCGGAGAAGCATCACCAAAAGTTCTCCATCCATCTACGACAGCGAATGTTCGCCCTGCATTCAGCTTCGCCCATGCCGCTGCTGGAAAGAAGGACCAAGCTGACCAAAGCGCGGAGAAGACGGATGACATTGTCGAAGAGACTGTAGAAAAGCTTGGAGAAGTCAACATTTGAAGATTTGGTTTGTAGTTTTGTACTGGTGAAGATGATTTTTACTGCTGAATTGTCGGTCCCATTGCTCCGTTTTATGAATGTAGATACTATTCTGATTAGTTGATTTTAGGTACCCCAATCGCGTTTTGTTTTCTTGCAAATTACGAACGAGAGTGTGATTAGTATTTGTATTTCTCAGTTATGATCAAATGGATAGTATCTCCTTTAGATCCCCCACCGCTCACTACTATGTCTATGTTTATGTGTCACGTCCAGAGAATGGTATTACATTAGAAGAAGTAAATACATGCAAAAGTTCTTAATGATACACTTGTTTATGCTTCTGTGCCAAACATCCGAAGGAAATCAAACAACTAAAAGTCTGGTGTACTGAGGTATGCTTCAGCGAGTTTGGGATGATCAGCGAGATTTGGTTTGGACTCGTAAACGGCGATCAAAGGCTCGGATTTGCGCTGAGAGATATCGTTAGGTATGGTGTCAGGATACACACCGAGTAATAATACTGACTTCTGACCATTGGCCTAAGAACCCTATGTAGTATATGCGGGTAGTTTCTGCGCCTTGCGATGCAGGAAAGAACAGAGTTACAGAAGTCACGTTTGGAAACTTTGCAGGCCTGATGAGAAATGTGAGAACGGGGAGGGACAAAAGGAATGCTGAGCATACATGACGTGATACTCTCCAACATCTCTTCCTTCAGCGACATTAAATTCCTGCGTAGGCTTGATGTCTACAATGTCTGAAAAATCGGTATTTTCGAGGTTACCGTACTAACAAAAGGTGAGGTTTTCAAGTGTGAGAGACAGTGAAATTACAACTTACTTACAATGGCCACTTTTGCGGGAGTTTGGTCTGTAGGACCTGCTTTAAGAAGGAGGGCGCGTAGTTTCACGGAACCGGTGAAAGGTATGCGAATGATGCTAGAAATATTCAGTATGCTCATTGCGGTTTTTTGGGCAGAAAAAGACATACATTTGATCGTCAGCATCTGATTCAATATACTACGTGAAGGCTGTGAGTATTTTGATATTTGAACGATCAAGGACATACGACTTGTTCGTCGAGACGGTCGGACCAGGGCTTGATTACATCTGAACCTGGTCTGTTTTCGACATTGAGAGCGACGACGTTCTGCCTGTCGATCTTGGAGAAAAGATTGTCTCTGAAGCCTTCTGACTCGGGAATGTCGTGGTTGTGACCGTCTGAGCAGCCTTCGTGGTTGTGGTTATGAGACATGGATGGTTTGCATGAAAGTTGGAGACTGAGATTTCATTGCATCACTGGAAAGGTGAGATCACGTGGATTGTCCAAATAAAACCAAATCTCGATGGTATAAAATCAGCCCCATGTCTGAGCGCCATCTTCATTTCCTCCTCTTTTCTGTGAGTGCTATTTCGCGGCTTTATTTTATTTTATGATGTGTACTTTAGTAATTTGCGTTCGATCGTCTTCTGCTTCACACCAAAGGGACTCGCTCGCCGGCTTGTCCTGGAGCGGAGGATATGAGACAACTCTTACATTTCTGATTCCTCTTCTTCTCGATACCAGAACATCTCGCTGACCATCTTTAATTTTTATTTCTAGGACGTCCACGCAACCCATTTCGTTTAGAGTGCTCGATTAGTTTTTTGTATGTACGCTTAGTAAATTCCATATTGCTTGCGTCACCTATCTGCTAAGCTCTCTCGAGCCAGTTGCTTTGTCTGAACGCCCATAAGCCATTCACACCTGCACATCCACCATGGCAACTGAACAACAACAACAACAACAACCAGAGCAATCGACAGCTGCGACATTCAGGCTGTTTCGACCACCCCAAAACACGAATCACAACGAGAGTACGTGTATACCGCACGCCTATTCATCTTCCGTCCCACACATATACCCACTATTACAGAAGATCTACCTGAATCCTACTTTACCCCATCCACCGCCGATCTCAAGGCGGCGCAGGCTTCACTAGCTGCTCGAGTAACAGCTCTCCAGAATGCTCCCTTTCGAACCCAAGCAATGCGTGAAGCGGATAACAAGTCTAGACGAGCAAAATACCCCAATGTACGTTCTCTACCTCGCTCTAAACATCGACTACTAAAGACTTGCTTTAGACGACAATCCGAATCAGGTTCAATGATCGTTCGCAGTTAGAAAAGACTTTTCCGTCGACAGACAAGATCAGATCAGTGTATGCCTTTGTCAGAGGATCTTTGAGAGAAAACGTGAAACCAATCAAGTTTGTTCTCTGTGCGTGTTTTTTTACCTCGTTGTATTCTGGCTCTGCTAACATCCTTTCGTTATAGACCAGACGCCACCTAAACGTGAACTAAAGGTGTCAGATCCGGACGTGAAGAATCTTGATCTGTTTGAATTGCAGCTTTCACCCTCTTCCGTCTTACACATCAAATTCGAGGATGACAATTTGAACCGCAAGTCGTTCCTGCTTAATAGATCAGACTGTTGTCGAATTAACGAGTCTTTCAGATCTAACCATCTCTGACCTCCTCGACGATTCTGTTCTCGCACACGCAGAAGACTTTCCCATACCACCTACGCCAGTGGAAGATGTCGTGCCGACAGAAAGTTCGAGTGGGAGAGCATCTGGAAACTCCTCGACATTACATACATTAGGCAGTGGCGGGTCCTCGCAACAAGTCAAGGTTCCAAAGTGGTTGAAACTTGGAAGTAAGCAACTTTCATTGCTCCCTCCTGCAGATGCCCAATTGAAATTCCAATTGCAGAGAAGTAGAGGTATCTGATGTGGGGGATATGTACATATATCAGGTTGATTTGTATGAACACTAGCAATTGTATGACTATTGATTATCCACGATGCATTTCAGGGTCAACATATTTCATCCTACCGCGTCCTGTGTGGAAGGATATCAATGACATGAGAATACAACAGGACGGACAGTACATACCTTTGAATCGAACACCGTTCTTTGTCAAGGCGGCATCCTCTGCATCCCGTTTCAATCTCTCCAACTCTCTCTTCCTAGCGGCCTCGATCCTCTCCTTTTCCTCTCGTTCCAACCTGGCATCGTATTGTTCTTCCGTCTCTTCGTCAGGAGCGACTTTCTCGTCTTTTTGAACGTCTTTCGCCCGTGATGAAGACCGAGATCTTTCCTTTTCCTTTTCCTTGCGCTTGCTTTTCTTTTTCTTGTGACGGCGATGTCTGTCACTATCGCTCTGATCTTCACTATCCTCATCTTCAGATGCTTTGGACTTTCGATGCCTTCTCTTCTTCCGTCTATCTCTTTCTGAATCTTCAGATTCACTTTCGCTCTCTCTCACTGAGAAGACGGTGAAACCAGGAAAGTTATGCGTCAGAATGAGTCTACGCACCTTCTGCTTTGACAGGCTCAGCCGGTTTCGCTTTCAACACCAATTCTCCACAGTTGGAAATCGTGACAGGCTTGACCGGACGATCCTTGTCATCGACGGGAACGTCAGAGACCTTCTGGATGGCTTCGTATCCTCTAATGACCCGACCGAATACGACATGCTTGCCATTGAGATGAGGACATTCTCTCAAAGTGACAAAGAATTGTGAACCATTGGTGTTTGGACCTTTGTTAGCCATGCAAAGCAGACTAGAAGACTTTGTTTGTAAGCGACGAGATTACAGCGGAAAGACAAAGTAACTCACCCTTCTGTGTCCAATGGTCTCGTCAAGTCTTCATCTGAAAACGGTGCGCCGTATATAGACTCTCCACCCATTCCATTGCGTTTGGTGAAATCTAGCTATTAGGCTGAGAGAAATGTCAAAGTGTGTTGCAAAAGGAGGGTACATACCTCCACCTTGAATCATGAAATCCTTGATAGAGCGATGGATGATGCTGTTCTTGTAGTACAAGGGTCGTTCAGAAATGGGTGACAGGCCCTTTTCTCCCGTACACAAAGCTCTGAAACTGGAGTATTGTGAGAGGAAGTAGTACGAAAAGAACCAAAGCGACCCACCTACTTTTCGCATGTCTTGGGAGCGGTGTCGTTGTAGAGCTCAAAGATCACTCTATAGAGAGGTAAATACGGTGTTGCATAATACTTGATGGCACATACCTCCCGAGGGGGACATTGTCTGCAGAAATGTCGAAGAAGACTCTTGGTCTGACCATGATGATGATGGCGGTCAATAGCCAACCGAGGATGGTAAAGCCACGTGCCCCGGGGGTAAACAAAATAAAATATCTCTGGTGTCTATCGGCTGCGATATGTTTTCTGAATTGAGGAACGTCCTCCGCGAACGGTTGCGACGGTGACCAGCCACAGCTCGTCGTTGTCGAGTACGTTAATGCCCACAACAACTTACCTTTCAATTTTCCACTCCTACTTCCAACCTGCGCACGAGTGGCCTTTACGATAACTTTTCCAAGCTTGGCTGGTTTGGGCTGAGCACGCTGCAAACACACGCTCGTTTCTCACCACACTCGTTGGAAATCTCGACAAACAGACGGAACGGCCAAATATCGCGCTTTCTCATGTTGGACAGCCCTCAACTTCACAAAGACAGACAAACGCCAGTCTAAACGCTTTCAAAACTTTGCACCGCCGAGACCGACCACGACCCATTCCTCCCTCCCATCCTCACTTCTCGCGTAAACGAGTCGATCGTCGAAATGCGGAATTTCAACATCGTCGTCCTCGGTGGTCAGTATCCAAATATTCATTATTCATTATGGCGGTGTTAAATTTCACATCTCACCAATTTGTCCTCCATGACGCTCATCCTCTAGCTGGAGGCGTTGGCAAGTCTGCTCTTACCACAAGATATGTAAAGCACGACTTTTTAGACTACTACAATCCGACGATAGAAGGTCAGTCTTGTCCGATTCGTCAAATTCGCGATGCTGAGTTTCATTTCGGATCTGCAGAAAACTATGAAACACAAGTCTCAGTGGACGGTCAACCGTACAAGGTGCGTGTAAACCCTTGATCGCTCCCTACAACTTGGCCTCACCCGCCTCGATTCCAGCTTGAAATACTCGACACTGCTGGTGCAGAACAGTTCAATGCTTTAAACGAAGTTTATATCAAGGTGCTTGCTTCTTTCATATCTACACAATACACCCTTTATAGCAACTTACATCACACCCCACAGTCTGGGCATGGATTCATTCTCGCCTTCAGGTCAGTTTCGTTATGATCTTCCGTTCACAGGCGCTAATGTGAATGTATCCTCAGTTTAACACATGAAGCAAGTCTTCGAGAAGTTGATACCATTCGTCAACAGATATATCATATCAAGGGAGAAACCACCGTATGTGTCTCCTTCTCAGAATCCCAGTGCCCGATGAGATCTCATATCCATGGTTCTCGTTTTTCAGAATATTCCCATAGTTGTCGTTGGCACCAAGATGGATTTGGTCAGTGCATCATTTATCTTCTCACTGCGCCTACCATCGGTTAACATTACCTCTACAGGCTAACGAACGGGAGGTTACAAGAACAGCGATTCAAGATTTGGCAACTCGATGGAGTCTTCCTTTCTACGAGACATCAGCCAAAAAAGATTGGCATGTCACCGCCGTCTTTGAAGATCTGTTACAACAGATGGTCAAGCAACACCCAGACGTTTCTTCACGAAAAAAGAAGAAAAAGAATAAACGGGATGTTTGTCTTATAATGTGATGGACACGTTTTCCATTTCCACTTTCAGTATCCATAGTCATTGTCTCCTTTTTACCGCACATAGGATGCGGTCCCGGTCATCTTTTAATATCTAATCTGTTTTTTTTTCTATAGCCTTGTTTCTCGCTCGTGGATGTGTAGCTATCTCCCGTCGTGTTGTGTTGGATTTCTTTTTATCATCTTGGATTGTGCTAACTCTACCTCGTCGCTCTTTTGCTCTCCATCGAATATTCGAATCAAACAGCACAGTCGCTTTTTACGCTCTGGGTTTTTCTACCTTTTTACCGTTTGTATTATTTCTTACGTCGAGACCTCCCAGCTTTGTTTCCCATAAGTAATCATTTTTAATCCATTACGACCCTCTGTTTTCTGTTCATTGTTTATTCATGGTTCAAGCCCACAACAAGGAGATAACCCTCAATCCACCATGCGAGTCTCTAGTCAAAGTAAGTACAATTGAATTTGTAGCATAAAAGGTAAGTTTTTACATTGAATCTGACTCTGATATTCAAGCACTTATCGTCGAATATCACTTTGCGGGTCCAGGTTTTTCTGTATATTGCGGCCAGATTGCAATTGACATACTGACAACGACGGGTGGCTAGCCAGACCATCGACTTGGCTGTCAGTCGTTTGCATACTGGCAAACCAGGTTCGCCTCTTTTGAAGTTAGTACCACAACCCCAGCTTCAACAACGCACATTGGGGTAGGTCTACCAACCCATTATCGATTCACCGCAATTCAACATGTACCTAGACGCAGATTTCGGGATGAACAATCAAGGCTGCTTGGAATTTGTCTATAGGTGAGTTTCCCATGTCCTTGACGTCCTCCAAACCCAGTCTTATTCACTGTTGATCACTCTGTTGCTCCCAAACAATCGAACAAGAGTCAGGACGATCAGTAGCTATCAAGAAAGCTCCTGCCTTCCAGGAATGAATAAAAGGGACTACACTACGAGAGCCGAATGTTAGAATTGCCCAGAAGTCATTCATCTATCCCTGCTCTGTATAGAGGTGGTCGACTGAAACATTTAAATGCATCCTCGTAGTTACAAGGGACCAGAAGACGAGAGAGTGCTAGTTTGCAAGTCAGGCCCACTCTTCGCATTGTTGATAGTACTAGTGAGTGTATGATATATCTCATAAATATTATGCACTCTGACGTCAAACCCGAGAATATTCTTTGCATACTTGAAGACCGATCTCGCGTAGAGAAAACATGCAATCGGAAGACTCTTTGTATGCAAGCCAAACCGGTCCGATCCATTGGCACCACCTCGATTGTCGTGAAGGAATTCGTAGCCAAGTTATCCGGCATGCCTCATGCCCCATCTGTCTTTCACCACTACAAACTGCTGAACCACCGTTGTTCGTTCAAGTTCGTCTAGGTTCCTGATGACTGCAATTAAACATCAGCAAAAGATGCAACGCCTCGTAAGCGCTTTTGAAGCTTACAAGGCGCTGTCAGCCTTGCAGTCCCTTGTAAGATATTTTGGGTGCTGGTATGCGCGTACAAGGCACCCACAAGCCTCGCGGGGGTGTGTAAGCCTCCACAAGGCGTGCAGAGGTTTATACGCATACACAAGCCATGTAGACCATTACAATGTCCAAAATCCGATGTCAGTTGTGTACATTATTCAACGATTATGCATTATGTAATCTGATTTTCTGTTTTTGGAACTGTGCACGTGAGAATGGGATCTACCGATGCTTGATTCGTCGTTTACTCAAACTTGTTTTTGACCGTTGATACACTGCAGAGTTCGACAGATCAATTTGTCGAACTCTTTTCTTTCTACCGCGAACAACATGCAAATCTCCCTAAGGAACACAGCACTCCTTTCAATCTGCCCGAGAAAAGCTCGCGGCATTGGCCATCAGCAAGATTCCAACATATATGCTCGTCTGGACACAGTGATTATGTTATATGGCTTTATGGACTGGCTCCCAAAAGTAGGGCCTTAGAGACTCAATTGCTTGTGCCCAATCTTGACTGTTTGGGATGGAAGGGGCTGAGGTACGTGAGACTTTCTAGATTGTTTGAAAGAGAAAACATATCAGTTTGACAGACGACTCACTAATAAATTAGATGCATGAACCAGAGGACCGGTACGTATACAGGATGTCATAACGTGAAGTAAAAAAGAAGAAATCCTTCACCACTCGAAGTTGAAATCACATGAATTTGGATGAACATTGGTCGATGTCGGTCACCAACTCTGAGTTTGATGTTTCGTTGGGGATGGTGTCCAATATAAAATCCCTTCCAACTCCAATGCTCTCTTCACTTGGACTTCTCTGCTTTCCATTTTCTCGCACTTCCTCCTTGCTCTGCTGTTGTGAGTACATCGTCATGGCAAGTTTTTTTAAATTCCTTCTTTGATTTTGAATCTAACTTTACTCCGTTCATACAGTAGTCCCAAATATTTGTCAGCTTCATCGCTGCGGTACGTGCCCACTATGTTGTGCGTTGTGTACAACTTTACCCTCGACTGCTCCCCGCACCCCATCCCATTGCCCGCTAATCAACCTTTCATGATGGCATGGAGTTTCATCGGAGTCTGTCTTGCGAGTACCGAGTATCTTCAGAGTAGTTTCTAACTGTTAGTTAATTAAATTGAATATAAACCCATTTTTTTAATACATTTTGTTGGATATGCATGTTTGAATTTGTTTTGAAGAATATTTGGAATATTCGAATCTAAAGCTGGTCTATTTATGTTTACAATGACAGAGTTCTAATCAAGAGAAAGAGAATATTCGAATGAGAAGCCAATCTATTAATGTAACTACAGAGTTCTCGCTAATTCAGGCACACAGTCTTATACTCCTTACAAGGACCATAAGCCTTGTGGTCATTGTAAGAGGCAGCAGAGAATACGGCCGTAAAAGCTTGTACAAGTATTGTGGTCCTTGTACGAGCTTTTCGGCCTTTTCCTCGCTTGTAAGCACCTTACATAGCACTGCATCTTTTGCTGATGAAGGTCTTTATTTAGTACTTGTGCTAGCTCGGTTTCAAAAATGTTGGTAGATAAACAGCAGTACTTGGATTGTTGTTTGCATTGACATCATGTCTATCTTCTGTCTCCGAGCTAACGCGTACGGACGTGATACAAAGTGCCTCTTGTCTTTTAGAGATTTAAAAAATATGTTCTTGACTGATTCAAAGCGGATTCGGAGACAAGACTCCCGCACGTGACAAATTACATAATGTCGTTTGTCAGCGTCTGTGCGAGGCTAAGCTGGAAATTCTCTGCTTCACTCTTTTTACTTTTCTTCCATCGTCTCCTCCTCGCCCATCCCCCGCACAAAACTTTCTTCAATCGTTTCGTTCATATATCTCCATTCACAATGGTAAGCACATCGGTGTATGCTTGATATTGACTGCTCACAATCTTTTCTTTCAGAGTTACGGCGGTTACGGAGGCGGCTACAGCAATGGCGGTGGTTATGGTGGACACGGTTATGGGGGTGGAGGTGGAGGTGGCTGGGGAGGAGACGACAAAATGCACAACCTCGGAGGAGGTCTCCGTACCATCGACTGGAGTGCTCACAAACTCGAGAAATTCGAGAAAAACTTCTACGTTGAAGATAAGCGTGTCTCTGCTCGTTCAGATCGTGAGATTGAAGAGTTCAGACGCAGCAAAGAGATGAAGGTGTGTAGTCTGTGCATATAGTAAAGTATTCTACCCTGACTAATAACTTTTCAGGTTCAAGGACGCAGTATCCCTCGTCCAGTCACCTCCTTCGACGAGATTGGCTTCCCAGAGTATATCATGAGCACGATTCGTGCTCAAGGATTCCCTGCGCCCACGCCCATCCAATGTCAAGCGTGGCCTATGGCACTCAGTGGTCACGATGTTGTTGCGATCGCCCAGACTGGTAGTGGAAAAACAATCTCTTTCGCCTTACCGGCTATGCTTCACATCAACGCGTAAGCAGATTCGCGCTGATAACCCCGAGTAAATTACTAACATTCTTGCAGTCAACCTCTCCTTGCTCCTGGCGATGGGCCTATTGCCCTCATTCTCGCACCTACCCGTGAGTTAGCTGTCCAGATTCAACAAGAATGCACAAAGTTTGGGTAAGCTTCGTCGCAGTTTTCATCTTGCCGTGTTTGTACTTAACGCATATTGCTTAGATCCAACTCCCGTATCCGTAACACTGCAATCTATGGCGGAGCTCCGAAAGGGCCCCAAATCCGAGACTTGCAACGTGGTGTTGAAATCGTCATTGCAACACCTGGACGTCTTATCGACATGTTGGAGCAACAGAAGACTAACCTTCGACGTGTTACCTATCTTGTCATGGATGAGGCTGATCGTATGTTAGATATGGGTTTCGAACCCCAAATCAGAAAGATTGTTGGTCAGATTCGACCAGATCGACAAACATTGATGTTCAGTGCTACATGGCCGAAGGACGTGCAGAAGCTCGCTAATGTAAGCTCGACTCATCATTTTTCTTGACGCCTTCTTAAATGTTGTTCATTAGGATTTCTTGCAAGACTTTATTCAAGTCAACATTGGTTCCCTTGAGTTGACTGCCAACCATAACATTCAGCAGATAGTTGAAGTTTGCAGCGACTTTGAGAAACGATCCAAACTAATCAAGCACCTGGATCAAATTAGTCAAGAAAATGCAAAGGTTCTCATTTTCGTCGGTACCAAACGTGTCGCAGATGATATCACCAAGTATTTGCGTCAAGATGGATGGCCGGCCTTGGCTATCCATGGCGACAAAGAACAGTAAGTTCATGTTTAGACTAGATTGGTAACAAAACATTTTCACTGACCGCAAACCACTTAGACGCGAACGTGATTGGGTACTTGGTGAATTCAAAGCGGGTCGCTCTCCGATCCTGATTGCTACAGATGTAGCATCCCGTGGTCTTGGTATGTATTTTCCCTGCGTTGGAGCGCTATTGACGTTGTGAGTGCGGACCGAGTTGGCGTGCGTACATTCCGCACGGTTGCATGGTTTGGGGACTTTCGTTACCGCGAATGGTCCCGTTTCTCTCGCTATCGGGTGAGGCGCAGACATTACTCACTTTTAGGTCTTTGGGTCTCGTATCTGGAGCAAGACAGGCGAAGAAGATGCGCATTGGAGAACACGGCGGATTTCCCGGATCTTGTTGTTTTTCAGGTTCCCTCTAACCTAAGACGTGAATCCCCGGCATTATTCGCGTTCTCGTGATCGTGCTAGGGTTTGCCACTGTAACATGAACTGTCTCGCCGTTCTTGATATGGTTTATGGTTATGGACTTCAGCAACGGATTGTTGGGACTCTCGTTCAATTCTCATTCAGCAAATTTTACTTGCGCGTCCAAGAAACTTGCCTGTCCCTCGCTCGGAACGTGTTCTGCCTCAGCCTCTATTTCGCTGCTTGAGGTTGAATTTGCCCTAGGACTGTTTGAGCTCTCGTCTGATTCGTCTCTCGGAGCCGTCGAAGCGCTTTTAGTATCTCTAGTAACATGTTATTAACGGCTGTTCTTGTCCCTTCTTCTATGATCCTGTCTCGGTTCTCGACCTGTTCTATCGTTGCATTGTTGTGTCCTACGATTCCATTTGCATCAAATCCCTGCAGATGTTAAGGATGTCGGTTATGTCATCGTGCGTAGATTTCCTCTACTCCTCTATCCTGATACTGACTACTATTTGGTACAGAACTACGATTTCCCTAACAATTGTGAAGATTACATTCACCGAATTGGTCGTACAGGGGTAGGTTATCATTGCGCTGGCTTGTAAGAATTTACTCTCACCTGTCTCCTTTCACAGCGTGCCGGTATGAAGGGTACATCATACACTTACTTTACAACAGACAACGCCAAGTCCGCAAGAGAGCTTATTGGTATCCTTCGTGAAGCCAAGGCCAATATTCCCCCTCAACTTGAGGAAATGTCAATGTTTGGTGGCGGTGGTGGTCGCAGTACGTCATACTCACCCTCCGGTTTTCTCTACATCCTCTGATTATTCTTTTTTTTCTAGACCGCTATGGTGGAGGCGGCCGTGGACGTGGCGGAGGAGGAGGAGGAAGGTATGGTGGCGGCGGAGGCGGTCATGACAATGGTTACGGTGGTCGCAGCGACCGCTGGTAACGAACTGATCGACTTGCTCCGTGACGCATTCTCTTGTTCTCTTCACTTCGTTTTTCTGGATTCGACCTTTGTTGTTTTGCACTTAGAATTGTTACTATTGCCCCTCCTGTTAGGGTCGTAATGAGATTCCCATGCATGTATTAGAAGATGGCATTCATATTTATCTCAATTTTGTTATCTTGTCGCCATCCATGTTCAATAAGAAGTTTGTTCTGAACTTGTAATCTGTGTTATAATAAGTAGCACTTGTCTATCGACCACCATCATGTCCGTCAACAAACAAGCAGTGGTAGTGGGTGGAATACCGCTTCAAATCTATTCAGAAACCTCTCTGGAATCGACGAAGGATGACATTGTTGCTCTATTCGTGCTTCATGGACGAGAGAGATCAGCCAAACAAATTGCTCCCCTTGTCGAGTCTATCGTCAAGAAAGCCGCAGAAAGGGGAAAGACCGGTATAGCTCTTCTCCGGAATTAATCGTCATCACCTTCGTACGTTTTCATCGCTCAAGGAAATGCCTAGTTGATGTCTGATTCCTTTGTACAGGATCAAAGAAATCACGGCGAACGACTAGTTTCTGGCCAAGCCAATTACGCTTGGGCTAAAGACGATACAAATAACGACAAGCATGCGTATGTTATGTTGACTTCTGCTCTGCCTGTAGTATAATATATTTTACTCATAATGATGATTACTTACAGCATAGACATGTACGCAATACAAAGTACGGTGGATAATATGGATATGTAGGGATATGGCTTTTACTTACATTCTGTTTTTACTACAGCTGGTACTTCGAAAGACGTGTCGTTCTTGATCGACTTCCTCCCTCCGTACCTATTTCCGTCCGGTGAACGGTTTATAAAAGAGTTCATCGTATCAGGATTCAGCTTAGGCGGGCATTCTACATGGATCACTCTTCGAGATGGTACTAGGACCTTTTCTTTCTGTCCTTAATTCCTTACACTAATCAACTGCTGCTGCTAGATCCGCGGGTTCGCATTGGTATACCCATCATTGGTATGTTCCTCCTCATTATTCTATATAAACAATTCCTGAGCTCCTCTGTCTTCTTGTCTTATTAGGATGTGCCGATTACTTGAGTCTCATTTCTGAAAGAGCAACATTATCAGGATTATCTACAGGACCTCCCCATATCCCCGACTCACTCAAGGAATTAGTTCTTCGAAACGACCCTGTCAATTCACCGTACCATGTCGCCGATAGTTCTAACCCGTTCTTCGGAAAGAAGATATTAGCTCTTTCTGGTGGTATCGATAAAGCGGTTCCTTGGAGTCACACTGTACCATTTTTCGAGAAATTGGAGGTTGGCCCCGAAGGAGTAAAGGAATCTGTTGTTTCACCAGGTGTTGGGCATACGGTTACACCTGAGATGTTATCCCGGTTGGTTGATTTTATTTGGGCTCATGCATTGAAACCTTAAATTAAAACAACTCTCCCCTGCCACTGTCATCTGTATCAATAACTGTTGTTTGCATTGACATTCGAATATAGACTGGTACCATATCTGAGGAGAACCTATACGGGGTATTCATTTGTGCACTCCCAACATCGTAAAATTGAACAAAAAACTATAATAAACTTGGAAACGGAGAACAACAGGTATTTACACAATACAAGCTCCTTGCAGGCACCAGGTGGTCCTCCCCGATCTCCCTCGCAAGCTCAAAACTCACAAAAGATTGCTCATCCTAAGGTTGACACGTATTCTTCTCTGGGAAAGTCACACAGCGTTTGGCAGACCCCAACCGCTAAGTACCGGACTGCTCGTCGTCACCTATGAACCCGAGATAGAGTACAATCTCCCCGACTGGACATACTCTTCGAATATAGGCTCAAGCTAAATTCATACGCATGGCATGACTAGTTATCGGTTCAGAGCAGCAGGTACATATATACACTAAGTGCACTCAGTAAACTAATTTCGAAAGGAAAAACATAATGATTCACTCTAAAAGAACCATTATCACTAGGTATACGGTAATGTGCACGACTATGATACAAAATCCATTGAATATAGCGATAAAGCAAGTTGAACGATGGAAATATCTCAAATGTCACTTTCATCTTCATTGTTAATCTCCCCTGCAATCTCACTATTGAGAAGAAGCTCGCGGAATGACTGCTCATCGTAGGGAATGATGCATGTGCCTTCACCAGGGAAGGTCCACGTAGTCTGATAGACAGCATTTCTCCTTGCCATTTCTACTCCTTTCAACCGCCAGGTACCGGGGCTACCATCAGCATCCTGGGTATCATCCCCGAGCCTGAAGTAAAGGCGATTGAGATCGGACTTAAGCAAGTTTGACATCCATCCATCGACCATTGCAGCAGTAATTTTTCTATTGGAAGGTTGTGGAATAGCTGAAGCAATCGTGGACGATGTGGTAGAGGTTGATGGGGTGGGAGATGGTGGAAGCGAGGGTGTTGCAGGCTTAGCATCCGATGTTGTTCTGTAAGTTGCGTTAGAAGCCAATTCGGTGGGTGTCTTTTGTTTTAGTTTCTGCATGAATTCACGGTTCCTACGATATTCATAAAAGTAGGTTCAGTTATGCATGATATCGAGGAGAAGAACTTACAATTCGGTTACTCGACGATTGACCGCACGTCTTTCATTTGGAAAGCAATATAATCCCCATGACTTTATATACTCTTCAAAGATCAGCCCACCAGCAAATGCAACGTTCAAACGCAATGCATGACTGGAATGATCGTGGTCAGTTAGCTAGAAGATCCGTGAACGAGACTACGCGACGCACTCTTCGAAGGTGACAGGAGCCTTTTGAAGTTCAGCATCGACCCAACCCAGATACTCATTAGCATGTAGATCACCATCCATAGGAACAATGACATCCGGATTCAAAGTGTTTGCCACTCTAGGGTTTTTAGAAAGAGCAGCAAAAGCTTCGTCGCGACGAACAGGGTTAGTTGAGAGGAAGGCGATCTCTTCCGTTGCGATGCGAGTATACTTGATTTCACGCTGTGCGAGCTCTTCAATGCTGAACTGACTTCGGTCTGTCATAACATATTTGCTTCTAGGATCGGTAGGAGGGAAGGGCGCGGCAGTGGTTGTTTTGCGCGATACGGCCTTTCCTTTCGAGGTGACAGTAGATCTGCGAGTGCCGGAGGTAACTGTAGACTTTGCTGAAGGTGCAGTTGTGGCCTTGCGAGATGAAGAAGAAGCGGTCTTGGGAGGCATTGTTCAGCAGACGATGGTGTAAAGCGAAGGAGCGTGACGCGACAGATTGAACATACGTATTGTACGCGCTATACTGTAAGTACCGTATTAAAGAGGAAACCGTGACTGTGACCATTTACGTACATACCCACTCGTACTGTACCTACTGTACTCGAGTAGTGTACTCTGTAGTTCTTGTTGAATGTACACGTACACGTACAGTATATAGAGTAAACAAGCTTTGGCATCCAGTATTCGATAAAACTAAAACTACTAGTGTATTGTTATTCAATGTAAATACGCCAATCGATCTGCATCGTCTTCCTTCTCTATAGCCTCGCCATATCTATAACTATTCTTCATCAAGTCACGGAAGGCCGATTCGTCATGTGGCACTAAACCAACTGCATCCTTCTTAAATCTCATCTGTATTCCATACAATGCACCTCCTGCAGTCATCTCGACACCTTTGAACCGCCAAATACAGTCTTCACCGTCAGCTGTAGACTTGTAGTAATAACGATAAATTTGTGAGGCAAGCGGGTTGGTTATCGTTGCCTCAATCTGCTCTGGGGTTGGCTTTACAGGAGAACACCGACGCATTGAAACCTCCGTTGCAAAAGTTGGCGGTATGCTACTGTTAGTATCGCTATGGTCATAGCGACAATACTGGGCCCAGTATGGTTGATTGCTGGCCATTGCTCTTTCAGTTTCCTTCAGTTCTTGGGATAATTTTGTGTTTCTGTATGGCAAGGTTAGTGTTGGTCGAGCACACGGTAGTTAACAGCTAAACTCACAATTCCGTGACTCGTCTGTTCACAGCACGCTGAAAATCAGGGAAATGGTATAGTTCCACTTGCTTGATGAATTCCTGGAATACTAATGCACCAGCAAATGCAAGATGCGCGCGTAAAACATGACTGTCAAGCATTGTTGGTTAGTATACTGACATTGTTAGAATGGATCAAAACACATACTCGTCATATGTACGAACTGGTTTTCCGAGCCCGTCATCTATCCATGCAAGGTAAGCATGCGGGCTACGCCCTCTATTGGTTTGGACGATTGCTTGTGGATCGATGGTTCCTTGAAATTGTTGTCCTGACTTCTGACTGTAAAGTTTACTGAGTGCTTGATCTCGTCGTTGGGGGTCATTTGCAAGGTATATTGCTTCTTCTGTTGCTATCCTAGTATATCGGAACTCACGCTGTGCTAGTGCCTCGACGTCGATCAGTCTTTTATCCTTGATTGCGTACTGTTCAACGAGGTCGCTAGTGGGTGATTGACTGAATGACATTTGTTGAGAGTGCAGTTATGGATGTGGTGTTAGGACAGCGAGCAGTAGTGTCGTGGGGGTGGATTCGGAGATGTTACCATGATCGAATGGGCTTGGGATTATTTATATTGTTCTGTCATGAAAGCGAAGATGTAAAGGATGAGCTTGATTCAAACGTTGAACTCCGAAGCCAAACTAGTGGGCTCTAGTTGTTCAGCTGAAGATATGGCGTTTGACGACAGTTGACCTTCCCTTTGGACAAAAGTCTTTTGTTGTATTTGTT
This sequence comes from Abortiporus biennis, assembly GCA_022606235.1. NCBI lineage: Eukaryota > Fungi > Basidiomycota > Agaricomycetes > Polyporales > Podoscyphaceae > Abortiporus > Abortiporus biennis. The sequence continues at coordinate 20,006 of JABYQP010000048.1, forward strand.
CAACGCGAGTGTTGTGGTACCTCGATATACCAGTATTTGTGTTGATAGGCGGCTGATTACAAGGTGCCGTTGGGATGTGTCAATAACTTCCGAAGATTTGTTGTTTGTTGTCTTCCTTCTAACTTCCTTCGACGAGTTGCATGACTGTGTTCTTGTGCGAGGAAACAACAACTCTGATTGTTCTTCGCTCTGATTGTTATACTGGATCATGTGCCACTTGTACAACTCCCATGGCAATGTCTTCAAAGATGGCCATTCTTCATGGTGATATATATGTAAACGTTGTAGTAGAGTAGTGACCTCCATATCCTCCTCCTCTCATCCCCGACAGTACTCATACAGCTCCTGGCGTAGTCTCTGGACTTCAATTTTTACCTCTCCAATCACCTACACCACTACCTTCCGCCATGAATATCAATGTTTACGGGCAGTTCAATGCAGCAGAGGCCAATTATATTCTTCCACACTTGCCCATGGTTATGCAATTGCCTTTTGTTGGTCTATGGAGTATTTCATACGACATATACACCAGGCCAACAGAAGATCCTCTTCCTCAGGGATGGGGTTCTTATCGTGGTGAGTGGACAAGCCGGAGTCACTGTTATCATTCGGACTTACTCTTACTGTATCATTATTCCAAGCCGCTACCTATAAGCAGATCCTCAATTATCTAAGAGATCGTGGATTTGTGCACCACCAATACTCTGATTATAGAAATGCAGACTGCGGCCCAGTGTTCACCTTTTTGACACTTATCAACTTGCGCGAGATCACCCCACGCGGAAAGTTTGGCTCTACGGTTAAAGGTAGGGTCTATAACAGTTGTCATTGTTTCGCTACAAGAATACTCAAGCTTTTTTGGTCGTGGTACAGGGATAAAGATGCAACACATTGCTAATGTGGCCCTTCAGGATCAAACACATGCGATGAGACTTGGGGGACCACTTGGTGCTCGGTTGATTGGTCCTACACCTCGCGGGCTGGTACCCAACGTTGTCCCTGGTGTTGTTCCTTTCGGAAATCATGCTCTCGCATTACCACCCATCTACACAAGGCGTACTCCGGCATCTCAAAATCCGAACAACTGGCTTATGTAGTCAGAAGTGTTGTTGTCGTCAGCTACGCTGTGCTCTATTAGTACATATAAATAACAATTTTTCTTCATATCTGTGTTTCGAGAGAAGTTCGGGGAACTCTATAATATATTTATCATCTTACGCGCAGTGGTGCATAGGACTGAAAGGAATTTGCTAGGTGATGGTCGGTACGTACAGCCTGAAATTGGAAAGCAAAGAGTATCGAGAGCATACATTAGAATTTGAAGTTTATAACTTGGTTGAGTTGATGTATGGTTTCCAGGTCTCAGCATGGGCGACCTATATACCACTGTGGAATACATCAGATACCTTTCGGACTCGCATGAGACTTCTCGCCGCTCGGTACATGATGAGACGATGCCTGCTGGTATGAAATTGGTCCCAGTGGGCCATGTATTCAAGTCACCGCACGCTTCATGTGATCGATAGTCAGTTTTTAAAACGGAGGTCGTTCTACACACTACGATGGCGTTAAAATTCGTATTCTACACAATGGTGTCCTTTGCTACCAAATCATTCAACATCTGTGTCCTCTTCAACGATTTCCCCAACCACCTCACTGTTGATGAGAAGTGCACGAAAAGACTGTGCGTCGTAAGGAATCAGACAGCTGTTGCCGTCAGGAAAAGTCCATGTCGTCTGATAGGTAGGCTTTCTATTCCTCATTTCTACTCCTTTTAAGCTCCAAATACCAGCTGGATCATTGGGAGATTCGATGCCGGTGGCACTCAAGAACTTGAAGCGAAGATGAGTTAGGTCAGATTGGAGCACATTTGACATCCATTCGTCGGCTTGTTGGGGAGTAACATGGGAGCGAGAGGACGACGAAGTGGTGGACGATGTGGATGATGTAGGGGCTGATAGATTTGAACCCGTCGAGGTCGACCGAGAGGGTGGAGATGGGTGTGTGTCAATATGAGTCGACCCAGATGATGATGTATTCTGCTTTAGCCCCTTTACATATTCTTTTGTTCTATACGAAGAACCATTCAGTAAAATATAGAAGATGCAGAAGAATTTGAGTTGCACTGACAATTGTGTAGTTCGATGACTGAGTGCTGATCTCGCCTTCGGAAAGAGTGTCAATCCATAGCACTTGACATATTCATTAAAAACCAGAGCACCGGCCCAAGCAAAATTTGCGCGAAGAAGATGACTGAAACGATGTCAGTCAGGAATAAGTAGATGGCAAGCACGATCAAAAGAAACACTCACTCTTCAAAAGTGGCCGGTATCTTCTCAAGCTCGCCGTCAACCCATGCGAGGTAATCGAGAGCATTAAGATCACCAATAACAGTCTCAGCATCCTTTGTATCGACCACTTTAGGGTTCTTTGAGTGTGCATCAAGACATTGGTCGCGACGAACAGGATCGGTTGATAGGTATATGGCTTCGTCTGTTGCGATACAATGGTACTTCATTTGGCGTTGCGCAAGCTCCTCAATATCGAACATGCTCGTATCAGTATATACGTATTTGTTTCTGGGGTCACCAGAAGAGAAAGGGAGAGGCAGAGGCGCGGTATTGCGAGATTTACGTTTCCTTGCGGCGGATTTTCGTGTTGAGCCACTATTGTCAGTTTTCCCCGTAATGGCAGACTTTACTGACGAAGATGTTTTAGCCTTCCTGTGATTGGTTGACTCAGAGTTTTTGGGAGGCATCTTTTCAAAAATAACGATAACGGGTGTGTCTCGAGTCTTGAAGCTTGAATCGTGAGCTCGAGTGTTGAAGATGGTGGTTTAGGCCAACCACCGCGATCGTGACATGTCACAACGACTTTGTCCGACCATTGTTCTCATTGTCACGTTGTGGCACGTGAACCGCTCACGCTTTGAAGGTTGAATTGTAAAGCAGAATACACATACAGTATGCAACAAGAATGAATTTTCCCTACACAAGTGAAGGTAGTAAAAACGATGATTACAGTAAAAAAATCCTACGTAAGCCTAGACATTGCCATCCTCATCTATCTCTCCCGCAACCTCACTAGAGATGAGAAGCGCACGAAAAGACGGCTCATCGTAGGGAATTAGACAGCTATTGCCATCAGGGAAAGTCCATGTCGTCTGATAAACAGGCTTTCTCTTTCTCACATCAACTCCTTTGAAGCTCCAAGTACCAGCCTGAACTTCATCATTGTGCGATTCAACATCAGCATTCAGGAGTCTGAAGCGAAGACGCATCAAGTCGGACTGGAGCACATTCGACATCCATGCATCCGTTTGTTGAGGAGTGACATGTAAGCTAGAGGATGGCGAGGTGAAGGATGAGGTAGAACCCGATGAATTTGAACCCATTGAGGTCGACCGAGAGGGAGAAGATGGTTGTGGGTCAATGGGAGTTGATCCTGATGCTGTGTTCAGCTTTAACCCCTTCACATATTCTTTCGTCCTATAAGAAAGAATGATTCAGATCAAATATAGACAATATAGAAAAGTTTGAGTTATACTGACAATTCTGTAACCCGACGATCGACTGCTTCTCTCGCCTTTGGAAAGAGTGTCAATCCCCAGCCCTTGATATATTCAGTGAAAATCAGAGCACCGGCCCAAGCAAAATGTGCACGAAGAAGATGGCTGAAATATCTAATGTCAGTCAGAAGTCAACAAGTTCAAAAGAGATGGCTCACTCTTCAAAAGTGACGGGTGTCTTCTCAAGCTCGCTGTCAACCCATGCGAGGTAATCGAGAGCATTAAGATCACCAATAACGGTCTGAGCATCCACTGTATTGACCACTTTAGGGTTCTTTGAGAGTTCATTAAGACATTGGTAGCGACGAACAGGGTCTGTTGACAGATATATCGTTTCATCTGTGGCGATACGAGAGTACTCCGTTTCGTGTTGTGCAAGCTCCTCAATATCGAACATGCTCCTGTCGGTATATACGTATTTGTTTCTGGGGTCTCCAGAAGGGAAAGGGAGAGAGAGAGGAGCGGCATTGCGAGATTTACCTTTCCTTGCGGCAGATTTTCGCGTTGAGCCACTATTAGTTTTCCCCGTAATAGTGGTAGATTTCACAGACGAGGACGTTTTCACCTTGCGGGGATAGGTTGAGTCAGAGGTTTTGGGAGGCATCTTTTCAGAACGACAACTTCCACTGGTGCGGCTTGAGTGCTTGAATCTTGAAAGCCGGAAGCTTGAAGATGGTGGTTAAGGTCAACTGTTCAATTTGTGACATGTCACAATGACCCTTGTCCGACCATTGTTCCCATCGTGAACTAGTGACTCACATTGTCGCGTCCATATCGCGGCGACGTGAACTCAAGCACACTTCGACTCTACTGTAGATACCGAATTTTATTGACAACAACAAGATACAAATAATTATGATACAGACATCGAAGCATCGAACTTATTGTATCAGTATTCGTCCTCGTCCTCGAGTTGAACCTCTCCCCCAATCTCACTATTCGAAAGAAGTCGTCTCAAAGATTCATCTTCGTACGGGATCGTAGCTCCCATGCTCCACCACGTCTGATAAACCACCTCCTTCCCTTGCATCTCTATCTTCAGCAACCTCCATGTATCGATATCATCTTCGTCATCTTCAATGCCGTACTCTTCGTTTTCTTTGGAGATAAATTTGATTCGATAGAAACCTGACCCAATTGGGTCCGACATCCATCTTTCGATCTGTTCAGGGGTACACCTTGAGCTCGCGGTGTTGGATGTATCAGACTCAGACTGTGTGCCGAATGTTCCAGACCGAACCAATTCATCCAGTCTCTGTTGTAGATAGTCTTGCATGTATCCTCTATTCCTATATTCGCGAGTTAACGTCAGGTCAATATTATAGATGAATAGAATAAGACCCCTCACAATTCAACATCACGTTCGTTCATGATTCTTCTCTTTTCATGGAGAACGCTGCCCAACCCCAACTTTGTCACAAATACCTCGAAAACCAAGGAACCAGTCCATGCGAGAATCAATCGCAATGCATGTCTACAGTTGAGAAATCATTTCGTTAGTCACATCAAAAAGGTAAAACGAATAAGAGATCCAAAGCAATGAATACAACAAAAGACTCACTCTTCAAACGTCTCTGGAACCTTTTCAAGCTCAGAATCAATCCAGCCAAGGTATGGCTCTGAGGTTATATCGCCTTCCAACGGAACGATGTCATGGGGAAAGATACTGTCCAAAGTATTCGGGTTTAAACGGCCATTCAACGCGTCCAAAGCCAATTGTGAATTTGTGGCGAGAAACTCTGTTTCCTCGGTAGCCACCTTGACGTAGTTCGTTTCGCGTTGGGAAAGTTGTTCCAAAGTACTCTTGATCTGGTCCGCAAAGTTTGAAACATCACCGTTGGCCACACGCTTCTTAGGAGTGGCAGCAGCGACCTTTGTGGCAGCGCTCTTCCGAGCAGTGGCTATGTTGGCCTCGCGAGAGTTGATGATATCGTCTTTAGCGGACGAAGAAGTAGTAGCCTTGCGAGGAGTGGAAGCAGAAGGGGGTTTGGGGGACATCGTTGATGGTGAAAGTTCAAGTTCAAGATGAACACGTATCGTCACGTACTCGTACTTGAAGGCCAATTGTCCATGTCACGCGTCACGATCTCCTGTTTCTATTGTTCCCAATTTGAACAATAATAATTCGAGTTTGGAAGAAATTCGCCGAAGATAAAGATTGCAACAGGATGTTACGGAAATGAGATGGAGGGACGTGATGATATCTTCGCACTGGAATCTCGTGGATCGATGATGATGGAGCATTCTGGGTATAACAATCGTACAAATTATGGTACAAGTCGAAAACAATGGCGGACCTCCAGGTTACTATGAGACTGCGACTTTTTTCGCATTCTTCGCAGCTTGTCTCTTTTTCCGCAGCGCATCCAAACGGTGCTTTAGCATTGTCACCTTTGCATCAGCTTCCTCCTGCGCCCTCTCCTCATCCAGTAGCCTATCCATGATCAGCTCCCTCTCGTCCTGTTCCTTTTGTCTCCGAATCTCTTCCTCGGTCAACTCCTCTTCCTCTACGACAGCAGCCTCCACTTCACTCTGACCAGTACCTGACCGCGGAGGGAATCCTTGAGGGACGTCATTTGAAAGGACAGCTTCAGCAAACACGGTGGCGCGTTCATATGTATCTTTCTTCGCGTCTTCTGGGAGAGATTGAGCTTCTGCTATAACGGTTTTCTGGAATTGTTCCCATTCGAGGTCGATGGCAGAGGGCGGTTGGGAAGGAAGAGCAGTCGAAGACGCAGGCATTTGCTCGTCCTCTGAATCATCATCGTCTGGGGAAGGTGGGGGAGGAGCTTTCGATGGGTCGGAGAAGAAATCTGTTGGGAAACCACCACCGGGTTCAGCAGGTGCAGGAGACGTGCTTTCAACTTTTCGTTTCTTGGGCACTGCGGCCTGTTCATCAGCAACCTCTTCCTCATCACTGGAGTCGTCCTCTGCCTTCCGTTTCCCTCTGAATTTGGCCAACTCCTCCTCCTCCGCCGCCTTTCTAGCTTCTTCCTCTTTCAGTTTCGCGACGTTGACACGATGTGTTTTGGAACCGACGTGACCAGTCCACGCAGAGGCATTTTTGACGATAGTACCGCAGGCAATGCATCGTAATTGGCCAGAGGGAGAATAAGCAGCAAGTGGATGGTTGATCTTAGACTCTTGTCGTTTTGCTTTGAGGAGAGCTCGTACGTCGGCCATGATGGCGCGAACCAGTCCGGGAACGTCCTTTGATACGAGACTCGGAGAGTGAAAGCGTTCAGTAGCCACTTCGAACATCGGACGCTCGCACCCGACTCCGACGAAACTTCCCATTTAGGCAGGTCCAATCGGTCGAGTTCGGCGGTGCATCACGTGCCACTGGTGACGTCTCACTCCGGGTCTTTCCTTTGCTACGAGACTTAAAAGTTACAGGATTCAGTCCAACTCGCTTTCTCTCTTCATCTCTCCCTCTTCCAACAAAAATGTCTTCAGTCGCTTTCCGTTCAGCCCTCAGACAAGTATGTTTTTCTCTGCTCTGACATTGCACCGAACAGAAACCACGCTGTTTTCATTCGCGACATGTCTCACCACGTATCACTGCTAATTGCTATCTTTTTCCTAGTCTCGTCAATCCTCTTGGGCTACTCGCTCTGCTCGATTTGCTTCGACCGCAGCTAAAACCACTACCCTCAAGGAGAGACTTGCTGAGCTCATTCCTGCTGAGATTGAGAATGTGAGTCCATTTTCCCGCTTCTCACCGTTTTCTTCTATCCCCACATCTCCTTTCTTCGGGGCGATTGTGCGGTCTTCTTTCTCTACCTAGTATCCCCCTATTCTTCATTGAGTTCTGTTCAATATCAACTTTTTCCATGTCATGACGCGACGACTTTGACCCCATTCCATAATTTGATTGATTTCCCCACAACACTCGGCTAATTCAATTTCGATGTTCTCAGGTGAAGGCTACTCGTGCCGCCTATGGCAAGAAGTCCTTTGGACCCGTCATTGTTGACCAGCTTTATGGTGGTATGAGAGGTTTGCCCGCTCTCATCTGGGACGGCTCCGTTCTCGACGCCGGTATGCACATACATACACTGTAATCTCAAGATTTGCAATTGACGTGTTCTATCCAGAGGAGGGTATCCGATTCCGTGGCAAGTCCATCCCCGAGTGCCAAGAGCTCCTTCCCAAGGCTCCAGGAGGCAACGAGCCCCTTCCTGAAGCTCTTTTCTGGTTACTCGTCACTGGCGAAGTCCCCACTCAAGAGCAAGTCAAGGCTCTCTCTAAGGACTGGGCTGCTCGTGCCGCTCTCCCTCAATTCGTCGAGGAGCTCATCGACCGATGCCCACCCACTCTTCACCCCATGAGTCAATTCTCTTTGGCTGTTACTGCTCTCAACCACGACTCTGCGTTTGCCAAGGCTTACCAGGAGGGTATCAACAAGAAGGAGTACTGGGGTCCCGTCTTCGAGGACTGCATGGATTTGTAAGCCCCCCGTGATACTCGTTTGAATACATCTCTGAGAAAAGTTACCCCATAGGATCGCCAAACTCCCCAACATCGCTGGTCGTATCTACCGCAACGTTTATGGCCAGGGCAAGCTCCCTGCTATTGACGCCGAGAAGGATTACTCCTGGAATCTTGCCAACCTCCTCGGTTTCGGGGAGAATGAAGCTTTCGTTGAGCTCATGCGTCTTTACATCACCATCCACTCTGACCACGAGGGTGGTAACGTCTCCGCACACACTGGCAAGCTTGTCGGTTCTGCTCTTTCTGACCCCTTCCTTGCTTTCTCCGCCGCTTTGAACGGTCTCGCTGGACCTCTTCACGGTTTGGCCAACCAAGAAGTTTTGATCTGGCTCCGCAAGATGCAATCCAAGATTGGAGAGAATGCCACTGATGATGCCGTCAAGGAGTACGTTTGGTCAACCCTTAAGGGTGGTCAAGTCGTTCCTGGATACGGTCACGCCGTTCTCCGCAAGACTGATCCTCGTTACACTGCTCAACGTGAATTCGCATTGAAGCACCTGCCTGAGGACCCATTGTTCAAGCTTGTTGGACAAATCTACAACATTGTTCCAGGCATTCTCTTGGAGGCCGGCAAGGCCAAGAACCCATGGCCCAATGTCGATGCTCACTCTGGTGTCTTGTTGACTCACTACGGATTGACTCAAATGCAATTCTACACTGTTCTCTTCGGTGTTTCAAGAGCATTTGGTGTTGCCGCTCAGTTGATCTGGGATCGTGCTTTGGGTGCTCGTAAGTATCCTCTTCGATCCTACTTTGACTAAATTCTGACGAATGCTTCTTTCATCACAGCTCTTGAACGCCCCAAGTCATACTCTACTGAAGCCATCAAGAAGATCTTCGCTGACAAGAACTAAAAGGATGGAAGAGGTAGCTGAGGGAGATGGATATTCGTAGAAATGCGAAGTCGTCATGTTGTTTGCTTTCGTGGTTTAGCTTCAATTGTTCTTCGCTTTTGCTCACGAATATCTGCTCGCTGTTGTTGTTGTTTTACGTATTATTGTAACGGAATACTTAATGGACCATCGCTATTGTATTGACACTTTACCTCTATCGTGGGCGAGCGAGATTGGCTTTGTCTGTGACTACACTATGGCCAAACAAAACGAGTACAGTAACAATGTGGTAAGTTGCGACGAGCTTGAGGCGTTTCTTCTGAGACCTATGTACTTGGCACGTGCAGGTTGTTTGCGTGGTAAAATTGGTAGAGTTATTTTATACATACGTGTAGAGTACATAGATTCAGAAGGTCCTACCTTACAATCAACCACCAAATTTCTTTCAGATTCATCATTCCAGTTCCAACCTCTAAACTTAACTGACATCGAGTTCCAATTGAATGCCTCCTAAAGCAGCTCTGTTGGATTCTAGTGGTCGAAAGGCCGCAACTACTACAGGTTTAACTTCATCAGCAAAGGCCGAGATTACAGACAGACTGTTATAACCCTGAATAAACCCTGACGGAGACCCTGACCATTCCGACCTGACATCAGTCTGACCTTCCATTCTTGGCAAACACGAGGATACTCACCTCCTGGAGAATGCATGCTTTTCACAAGTAGATACATATGTTTCCTGCATGTTTGCTTATGTTGTTTCCTGGTCAATCAGCCATTTAGTTTTCACATGTAGTTAGCATTGTTCTATCATTGTAGACACCACATCAGCATTGTCAGGATTCTTACTGAATATGTATTTAAAGTCTAGCATAGTTGACTGTTGTACCTCAGTCATATATCTCATTTATCCACTTGTAGTTTTGTACATCTATATTTGAGAATATAATCTACAACCTTCCACTCCTTACTCTGACCTGTTCAACTCCCCCTCTCTTACATGTCTGTTCAACCTCTGACTTTCCAACTTAAGTCACTCTCAGCTTTCTCATTCATCCTCCTCTTCTCCTCTGCTTCTATCCTGACTTCTCTGACTCCAACTCAGAGTCCTTTCTATGAAAGAACTTCTCTGCAAATTAGGAACCAAAAAATTAGTAGTGGTACAGCTCTCTGTGAGCTGAGGCCAAGGTTTCTCCGACTCCAACTTAGCTGATATTCAGTCTGACTAAGTACACCTGTGGATCACATACTTAACAGTATTTACAACTTGAGTCCACCTGCTTAACAGTAAATACAACCCGCGTTCACATATTTAATACAGACCAAATATGTGCAAGGCTAGCCTGAGCTCTCAGAATGTCATTGCCAAATACCCTTTTTCTTCCAGTGATATCAGAAACAAATACATTATCACTGACAGAAGTAAGTTCAATATTGAGGAGCTCACGCAATGTGAATGAAAGTGTACTCACATTTTCATAGAGAAACAAGCACATCTTTCAACTAATTCTTTCTATTGCAATGAAGTAATTGTTGCACTTTCCAATTATCCAAAGGTGGCAAATATCATATCACCTGAGGCTATTGTTTCCATGACCAGTAACCTCCATATAAATAATTATCTGACTTGAATCAATTGTAAACTTGAGAAAACATCTGTCACTTTCAAACAGTATGTATTTAATCATACTTGCATTTTTAATAGTCAATCCTTCCAGTGTCTTTTTACTAGACATGCCCTTTGTATGAACTTAACTTTTACTGGTACTCTCATTTTTAAAGAATATATCAAGTTGTAGAGATTATATTGTTTTCCAAAAGATAGAAGGGCAGTCAATCACTGGATCACTGAACTATTAGTCCTTTATCCTCAACTTATAACTATGATTCCATCTGAACTCAGATATTCCACTTTTACAGCAACAATAAATTTATGGCCATATATTTAAAGAAGATATATACTGAATTGGCTTGTAATAAAATATATTTGACTGTTACTCCTACATCTTCAAACTTGCCACCAGTATCTCCTGCTGTCAACAATACCTCTTCAGTTTTATCTTCTCTCTCTTTATCCTCTTCCACTTTATCTTCTTCTAATTTATCCTCTGTGATTGTACACTCTTCTGCTTCAAAGTCCAAGATTATCATTAAATAAGCTGATGAATAGATGTCAAACCTACTTACATCTACTCTGAACTATCTCTATTTCAGATTTAGAGGTGATAGTGACTCTAACAATAAGCAGCCTAATACTTAGCAATTGAAGGGGATAAAAATGAGGAAGAGAAAAGTAGTCTATCAAATACTGTAGACTTTTTTGAAGGAGAATACATATCTCATTTCTTATGACCACACTTCTTTCTGTGACCTTCTTCTTAATAGTGAGGTTGCTGGAGAGATTGAGGATGATAATAATAAATGACATTACCCAATCATAATGTCTACTTATATTTATGATTATGTTGTATTACTTATCACAATATCAGGTCATTAAGGATGTATTTTTTCTTGATATTTATCTACTGCATGTGTTACAAAATGTACAATTATCTTTTTCTTATCTTTTCTGATATAATATAGGGTTATTATGGACTATTTAGCATTAGGAAAGTTTCTGTACAATGACAACATTATATTATTAGTATTTCCCTGAGAATCTGCCTTCTTTTCCATATACTTGTTTCTTCTAGGTTTCTCCATTATTTCTCTCTGATTACACCTTATCTCTAGATAATACTCTCACACTTATCAGACTGGAGCAGTTGTATAAATACTTGTATTTAGTATAGATTGAGTTCTTAACTTCTACCTTCTTTAGTTTCTTTTGATCTTAACAATAGATCTTATTGAATATTCTTATAGTCATCTAATTACTCAAGTATTAGCTCAATACTAAGTCTTTGACTTAGTTATTAAGGATCATATAACTAAAGTCCACAAGTTTATCATAGTTTATTCATTGATAAGATCCAGTATTAAGGTTGAGTCTTAACATGAGATCAAAGTTAACTCATAGCACCTACTTATTATTAGTAAAGATACTAACAATTAGAAACAATAGATCTCGGGAATTAACTAGAAGGAAGCTGCAGCTTCCAAGCACCAAGCGAATTAGGATCAGAGGTAGATTCTATCAACATAGATTCTAGTAACCCACAATTAGAACCAGTAACTTCTGTAGTATCAACTACTTCTAGTCCCCTTAAACTTGCTAATTGGGAAAGACAGAACCCACTTCAAAGATCTAAAGGGTATCATATAGACAGATACAAAAAGTATCTTAATAAGTTTGATAGAATATATCAAACTAATTATTGAACAACTTTTGATCAAGAACTACAAGTATACCTTATTATAAATAATATCTAGTTAACATATACTATACCTTCTAGTCTAGTATAAGTACCTATAGTATAACCTATGAGAGTCAATCAACTACTGAACCCCTCTCTAGTTAATATTTAACTACCTTCTGCTACTACATAAATAATGGCAATAGCTACTCCTGCTACAATCAAGATCAGAAAACCAAAAAAGTTTACTAGAAAATCCAATCAAGTCTGATATCATCTTGTCCATTATAATCTATACTTTATGATTAACACTGGACTCAATAATATTCAGAAGATTATCTATTCTCTGTTATTTATAGCAGAAGTAGGAATGTCAGAAGAATGGATTACTCATATTCACAATATATTAAAAGTAGATACTTTACTGAATGCAATCAAAGTAATAGATACTTGGACAAAATATGTTACAGTATTCAAAGCACAATTCAAACAAGAAGATATTAAACAGAAGGCTCAAAATAAAATCTATAATTTCAAATAGGGAAGATTATCTGCTGACAACTATGCGTCTAGATTTTTAGACATCTTGAATTAATCTAGCATTAAGAAAGAATTAATTAGAATAGGGCTTTTCAAACATAGATTGGATCAGAGTCTACTTCTTGTCTGTCTCAATATAGAAACTCTTCTCACAGACTTGGCAGACTAGATAAAGTAAATCTCTAGAGTGGTTGACTGGTAGATGCACAACTTTTTGAATCTAATAGATCTGTAGGACTTGTCCTGGATAAACTTACTGGGATTTGTTGTCAATAGGATCAATGAGAATAGAGTGCAATGTTGCCAAATGAGCCCGAGAAATCAGTTTGAAAACAAGGTAAGTATTTGCAGAGAATCTGAAACTAAGGAATTTCATCATACACTGGTCGATGCAACACTTGATTATGTGACCAATAAGATTAGATTTAATTGGATAATGACATACTCGAACTCAAATATCTCTATTCTCTACATAGTAAATAATACCAAGTAAATCACATAAAAAGCGTATCAAATGTGAGTTTATAATGATGCAAAATTATAGGAAAATCAACAAGAACTTGCTACAAAATATCACAATTAATCATCCTCATCCTAGAACTCAGCTACTGATCCTTCAGATTCCTCACTTCTTTCTTCATTCTGATTGACCCCCTTTCCCTTCGACTTCAGTACTGCAAAATAGTCAGAGGTTGGCTCCCTTTTTGGTGCTGGTGGTTTACTTGGTAAAGGAATTCCAAGCTCCTGAGCCTCTTTGCAACTTTGTTCCCATGCAAGTAAGTCTTGTGACTGCCTTTGTTTCTTTCTTGCTGTGGCCTGTTTTTACCACTGTTCCTTCTCTTTTCTCAACTCAGCATGATGCTTCCTAATCTCTGCTCCCTTTTGCTTCTTTTCCTGAACCTTTTTCCTATCCATTATGTCTTCTTCAACTGCCTTTATCATCCAAGAACCTATAAGATAGTGACCATATTTTGTCAGAAGGAGTCGGTCTCGATGGCTTGAATGATTTTGTTTCTCCTGTTCAGCAAGTTTGGAAGTCTGCTTTTCAAATCCCCACTGCTGAAGTGTCATCGTGCAATTTTGAGCCTCAATAACATGACTAGAAGCTTTATTCTGAGTTTCAGCATCTCTTAATACCTCTCATAGTCTATGATTCTCCTCGAGAAGACTGGCCTGGCTTGTCAGTATGGGAGCATCCAGGATAGAGATTGTGGGGGAGTTGTCAGGAGTGTGAAAATATATCAATAGGGGGAGATGATCAGTGGAGGATATTTCAGATAATGGAAGGACAAGAAAGTGATCCTCAGAGGACTCGAGCATATGCCGAGTATCAACTGCAACCTGATGAGAATGTGGAGTAAGAAATATGTTGGATGGTCGTAGCTTGGAAGGAGTATCTGGAAGACTTTGACTACCTGTTAAAGGTAGAGTTGAAGGGGGAGTGTGTGGAGAATGTGGTCTCGGAAGTAAATCGTGGGTATTAAGAGGGTTATAGCCTTCTTTAAGAGTGCGATAGAATGGTAAAACTGTTTGAACTGATTCTAGAAGTGGAAGTGGAAATGAAACAACTGCAGAGTTGGTAGCACTTGGTGCATACATATTTGGGGTGATAACTGTTGGATCGAGAGGCTCAATACCTGTTATCTGAAAGGCAGCCTGAATAGCGATTGAAGTAAAGGCATGTTGAAATGGTTCAACAACCAGTTCCAGAAATGATTCCTTAGTAATGTTCTGACCTGAGCGTCTCTCAAATTCCCATTGTAAGGGTTTCTTCTCTCTATAGGGTAGATTGAAGTGTGCTCGAAAATAAAATATTCGAGTGGGCAGCGAGTATTCATCCTCTGGGGTTTGCGTAAGTCTTCAGCCTTAGCCTTCCAGGAAGGGGCCTGACTGTATAGTTTCCTTATCATCGGTACATGATCGACATGTAGGGAATGTAAAATAGAGTGTGATGTGAAATGAGAGAAGGATGATGTGATAATGCCATAAAAGGAAATTGGTGAGTTAGAATGATCGAACCATTCTGAAGGAAAAGTGAGGGTAAATAGTAGATGAGTGAATGCCTGAGTGCGTGAATGCTAAATGCCGATGTTCCAACCATAAGAGAGAGCGTAGAGTGAGTAAACTTGAATAATTTCATTAAGGATGTCCCAGTGTATAAAGCATCTCTTCTACTTCCGAATACATGACTCTGTAGTATCAGTCCAATGTATATCGACATATGAACTTCACCATAGGAGCTAGAGAAACTCGTAGTCTCCCAAGTAATGTCCTTCCTAAGCTGTTCATTGTGTTCATCCAATCCTTTGCTTTCGTCTAATGTCTGAACTGTCCATTTGTCATCCTCGGCCCTTCAGACCTCCATATCTCTGCCAATTTCCATGCCAATTCCTCTTTATCAGTTTCTGACTCCTCTGTCTCAACCATTTTCTCTACTTGCATCATCCAAACCTCAGCCTCTTCATCCGAAGGATTTTCTAGCACTAACCCTTCTGCCATTCCATCTCCAGCCTTATTCGTAACCTCTTCATTCCTATTCACCTGCTGTGAAGCTGCGATCTCAGCCCAAGGATCTGAAGGCCAATCTTCAGCTGGTGGAAAGGGTACATTCCAGGTCCCTCTCATCTCCTCAATCTCTTTAGCGACATAGGCTCTGTCCAGAAGTAACTGTCAGGTCTCTTTATCTACTCGATAGGAAAATCCTCCATTCTCTTCCGTTTGGGTCTTCAGGTAAAAAGCCCACTAGAAAACTAGTTGGGACTCCATCTGCTGATCCTCCGAAGCTTCATGTAAAGGTATCAAATTATTATAGATGTAGTACTCAAATCTGTACCAGGATGTCTCATTTGTGCTGATTCTAATGTGAGCCCAAGGAACTGTAGCTGAGGTAGTTGAATCCATCGAAAGTGAATGAATAGAATAGATGATAGCTAATAGATTGAGAGTGATATTGAAATTACACAGGAAAAGTTTGAATAAAATGAAGTATAGTAAAGTATTCAGAGTAGGGGGGTATATGTTAGGGAAAAAGGGGGGGGGAGGGAAAGCTCTCCTTCGAAGTGAAAGTATCCTCTATTTAACTAAAGATTCTCCGAATCCTTCTCTTCTGCCCTACGTTCGCTAATATGGATGTTGACCTCCTTCCAAGTTCTATCGCTCATATGTCTACAGCTGCTCCACCTCTTCCTTCTGTTATTCCTACTCGTCCTCGTACCATGAGAATCGGTAAAGCTTTCTTTGACACCATTTTCAACCTCATCGAATAGTACAATTCTTCCCTCAAGAGCTTGGTTGAAGAATGTAATGCTTGTCTGAATGAAGATACCTCTTCTCGAGAGTAGCTGGAGTGGTCAAACTGTGTGGACTTCGCTGCAGCTCAAGTTGATGAAGCTTCATTCTTAGCTAGTGGTTTAGGGATGCACCTTCATCCTTCATCTGGATTCGCTTCCCTAGAATGCTTCCTTTCAGATGTGAAGCATCTCCGCTCAGCCACTTGGCCTGATTACCTATTTCCTGAGCTGTCTGTATATAATAGTGAGTCCTATTCTTGATGTAAACTCATTCGCATGGTCTAGAGTGATGATGTATAAGACTTTCTGGCTGTGGTCTTAGGAAATATTCAGGTTTCCTCTGTGATTGATAGGATGGCTAGTTCCATTGAACTTGCTATCAGGAGACAAGATGAACACTCTGAGCAGCTTTCTGTTCTGTCTGCGAAGGTGGAGGAGACATTTGGTAGACTTAGACTGGCTACACGAGACCAAGGGATTTCGGTATTCGGTGAAAATGAAGGAGAGTGAATTCTGGATATTGAACCTATTTATAATGGAACTAGAAGGGGTACTGGTCGTGACTTGGCTGAGAGACTGAGTGATTGTGTTGTGGTAATGTCGAATTCATCTTGAAGTGCTGTAGAGATGGTGAATGGGGATAGAGGTATATGTGATGAAGCCTTTCGAAGAGATCATAGAACTGGAGGTCGAAGATGAATAGATGTATCTCCTAGAATAGAGCTGTAGAATGAATGTCTTATCTGAAGAATGATACGAATTGCGAATGAGTGAACTGTGTGGAATGGATGATGCTACGTAACTGAACATAAAAGAAACGATGAATGTGAACCAGAAATCTTAAGACACAAAGGGGGAAAGTAGAAATTGGAGAATTTAATATACGAACGAAGAGAATCTTGGTACAAATAACGTGAATAATAAAATAATGTTATGAGGAATGAGAATGAATGAAAATCGGACTTGCGAATGATAAGTGAAGGTAGAATGGAGATCGATGAATATTGAGAATAAGATAGGAAACTGAAGAGAGGAGAATAAAATAAACATGAACATTGTGAATAGATTTGGAATGATGAATGATAATAAAACTGATGAAATAAGGTGTTTGAGTTAGAGGAGGAATGCGAATTGACTGAATGTAGGTGAATGATCTTGAGCTTGTGTATCTTAAATGGCGAGTAATCTTGAGCTGCCTTGATTCATGCAATGAATCGCGAAAATTTCTTGATGTTTGGTGAATCTCTTTTTCATAGTCCAGAATGATTTCTCTCCTCACACCATACTGCTGCTTGGTATAAAGTCTTGAATGTACCAAAGCAGATACGATCAAGGCCCTGAAGAACAGTATTAGAGTGAGGAATATACCTAAAGACTTCAATATGATGTGTGATCGCATAATGAAGAAACACAAATGTAATATAGTTCTTGCAGTTATCTAGAATGACAAGACACCACTCCTCTCTATTTGCAGATTGTGTTGCTTCATTAAATTGCATAAGCCATGTAAGAGTGAGTTTATCGGTGATATATCCATTCGGTGACACCTGAATTCTATAAACGTAAGAAATTAGATACTAATCAATTAATATAATTTTAATTAAATGACTTACGTAGCTTGCATATGGTTGTGAGGTATCCACCGAGCCAAAATGTACTTTTCTAGAAAGATAAATGTAGGAAGCATGGAAACATATTCAGCAGCACAGATTGAAGCAACTATTGTAATACTTTGATGATTGTCACTTCTCAAAGCTAGTTGTGAAGCCTGTCCTATGGGTCCAATTACTCTTTCTCGACTACTCTTTCCCAAAATAATGGGACTCTCATCCATAGCATGCTTGTTTTGAACCCGAAAATTGTGCAAGTTTTGAAGAGACTGAAGCTCTTCAAAGTACTCTGCAACATTTGTCAGATTCAAAGCAAGTTCTCATTGTGCTTCTAGTCCTGAGCTCCAGTATGGCCTCAGAGTATTAGCATAACAATGTAGAAACCTTTCTGCCCAATTCTTTCCAATGTGTATCTGCGATACAGGAAGATTGACATGAGTTGCGACAATAGCTGCAGCAGCTTTAGAGATAAGTTTGTAGGTAAAAGGTAGACCACGTAGTGCTAGTGTTCTCGAGAGCATAACAAGAGTTCTCTCCTCAGTTGGAGAGATAAGCTGCTTATCTTGGTTTAGCTCCAGGATAGAACGAGTGCCATGAATGCATCACCAGAGTGTCGAAGGCTGAAGACCAAATTGGAAGGCAATCTGGTGAATAGTGAGTTTGGAAAAAGTAGCACCTTGTTGATCAGTAAGCCAAGCTTCATAGGCAAGTTGAATGAGATGCTGTCTTTATACTATAAGCAGATGATTTTGCTGCTCAAGAGTGAGAGGTTTAGCAGGCATGATGAGGGTCTTGATGAAGTTGTGCAATGAAAACACACCACAGCGAATGAAGCCAAGTTACATGACTATACCATATTAGGAAGTGGTATCCATTTTGGGATGCTGAATCCACCATACCAATGAGAACATAGACTGTGTTATCATAGATCCTCAAACTTGAGTGAGAGAGGGGTCAAGATTACTGAGAAGCTTATACTGAGATGGTCTGATATTGTGATTCCCAATGAATGGAAATTTTTCAGTCAGATCTGTATACTTGAAACTTGTGATCAACTCATTGTGCGAGCAAAACTGACTTTCTCACCAAGATATTCTTGTATTATCTGAAGAGGAAACTATACTACATAGACTATAAGATTTATTGTTATCGTATATAAAGTGCAGGAAAAATCACAACTGTTGCATTGAGTAGTGGTTTTGCAAGAACCGATTAACTACTCTACTATTGACAATAACTATTGATTTACATTTTACTGAGAAGAAAATATATTTTATTTTTTTGAAAGCAATAACTCGACCTTCTCCTCTAATTATTCTTGACCAGCAAGAGATTCAAATATCATGGATATTGATTAAGTCAATATCCAAGCAGTAACTCAGAAGGAAAGGAATAAGTAAAAAGGAAAGGAAGATATTTCTACTGTAGAAAAAAAGAACATATGTCAAGAAACTTTCAGAAGAAGAAGAAGCAGAACAAGAATATGAACAGAGTAATGAGAAAAATACAAGTTGAAGCAAAGATAGAAGAAGTAGCTAAAGAATTACCCAAAAAAGAATCTAAGGTAGATAACAAGTTAGCTGCAGTTAGAGTCATCATTCAATCTATGAATGACACTGAAAAAGAGACTACTACTAAAATATTTAATGATATAGAATTTAGAGTTGAGGATTTGGATTTTTAAAGAAGCAATCACTACTGGTATGTGAATTACTCAAAATCTCACTTACTCCTATAATATTAGCCATGACTGAATACTAATTATTTTGTATTTCTATTACATTGTGAGTACAAGATAAAATCATCAAAATCTAAACCCTTATTGATTTTGAAGTAGGAGGAATCTTTATTCACAAAGATTTCATACAGAAACATAATCTACTATCAAAGATGCTTAACCAACCTATTACAGTTTATAATACTGATGAAACAGAAAATAATCAAGATAGGATCACTAAATATTCATTATACTCATTAGATATCGATAACTTCCTTATTTCTTAAAAACTGTTTCAAACTAGAATATAAAAAGAATCAGTTATTATAAGACTTCTTTAATTAAAACAGTTCAATCTATCAATAAATTAGAGAAAAGGGAAAGTACATTTAGACCAATCTAGAATATGAAAGATACAAAAAAGAAATTTAAAATAGTATGCTAAAGAATATATTGAGTAGACTAAATAAGCTCGAGTGGTACAAATACTGTCTAGGAAAAAAGAAACATCAATATTGATAAAGGTAGTAGCAGAACATGAGAATTTTTATCACAATGAATACTAGATATCAGAAAACAAAAAGGAATTTAATTTACATTCAGTTTGAATATGGTTAAAGGTGAATCTAGCAATGAAAATGATACAAGAGTAATAGAAGAAGGAGTCTACAAAGATATTAGATGAAATGCTTCCAAAATATCTTCAAGATTTCTCTAACCAATTTGAAAATCTATGTCACAATAACTCTTAAAATTTTGACCTTATGACTATGCAATCAATCTAAAGACAGACTTTATCTCTAAAGACTGTAAAGTTTATTTCATGTCTCTTAAGAAACAGGAAGCATTGGATAAATTTTTAGAAGAGAACTTTCAGAAAGAATATATTCAACTATCTAAGTCACTATAAGTCTCCCCTTTCTTCTTTGTAAAAAAAAAGGATAAAACTTTCCAACCTTGTTAAGATTATTGGTATATTAATGAATAGACAATTAAAAATTACTATCTAATTTTACTAGTATCAAAACTCTTAGACAAGTTGCAAGGGGTAACTATATTTACTAAAGAAGATATAAGATCAGAATATAACAACCTACTTATCTAAGATGAAGATCAATGGAAGGCAGCTTTTAAGACCAATCACAGACTATTCAAACCAATAGTAGTATTTTTTAGACTATGCAACTCTTCGGCAACTTTTTAGATAATAATGAATAACATATTTAAAGACATAATAGAAGAAGGATAGTTGGTAATTTACATGGATGACTTTCTTATATTTTTAAAGAGTATAAAGAACTATAAGAAAAGGATACAGAGACTATTGTAGAAATTGCAAGAGCATAACTTATTCTTGAAACTAGAAAAATATATTTTCGACCAGCCTAAAGTTGACTTTCTTAGAATAATAATTGAATCCAAAAGAGTAAAAATGGATCTGGTCAAACTTAACAGAATTAGGGATTGGGAAATTTCAAAATCAGTTAAATAGGTCAGGTCATTTTTGGAATTTTGCAACTTTTACAAAAGATTTGTCTCTCACTTTTCTAATATATCCAAATCACTCGTAAATCTAATGAAGAAAAATAAACTATAAAAATGGAGGAACAAGTGTCAAAAGACATTTGAAGAACTCAAATGAAGATTATGTTAAAAGCTATAAAATAGCTCTTAAAGTATTATGACTACAACCAAAAACTAATGAGAGAGTGAGGGTGGAGCCAATAAGAGAGAGGAACAATAATAAAGAGACTTGCAGGAATGACAATGAGAGGTGTAGAGAGATAGGGAGAGAGAGAGAGAGAGAGAGAGAGAGAAAGATACTTAGGCAAAGAGATAAAAGATTAGACTAATAGAAACAATTCAAAAATAAGGCTATAAACCAAGAGGTAGATTTTAAGATTTACAGAGTGAAAATCTGATAACTTATATATATATGAATGAGAGATCTCTAGTACTTCTATGAGTAAGTATAAGTAAGCATGGTTTGAAAAAGATGAGTAATCAAAGAAGATGACAAAGATAATAAGTAATTGATTATGTGGCTCTCTATATACATGTAATCATTTAACTATCATGTAATCAATGTGTGTAGATGTATCTATGCATGTGATCATAGAATGGGTCTTGTAATTGAAAATTGAAAAAAAATAGTAGAAAAATAGAAAAATAGTTTAACTTATGACATAAAGAAACTATTAGCTTGAACAGAAGTTGAACCTGTAATCATCTGCACTCTAAACTAGATGCTCTTACCACTAAACTACTAAGTGTTAGATTATGCTAAGTCACATGTACTATATCAGAGTTAGATGGTATAATTCTAAGCAGTTGCTTATCAGAGATATCAGTGTTAGTTTTGCAACTTAAGATAATATAATCATCCTTGGAGAGATATAAACCTTACTTTAGGAATGCCTAGTACCTCTGCTCTATTATGATTAAACTAAGGCCTGATAATCTAGTAGTTATGGCACTGGTAGCTAACACTAGAGGTCCTGGGTTTAATCCCCAGTTAGGTTATTTTTGTATTTAAGAGACTTGCCATTGTCTAGGTTGTCACTATGATCTACATCAGAGTACACTTCTATGAGTCCTGACATAGATTCTACAGGAGAAGAGTATACTAGAGCAAAATCAAAGGTGTACTTCAAATACCTGAATAAGTGCTTAACTACTTTCTAGTATGCTAGGCCAGAATTGGAGTTGAAGTGAGCCAAGATAAAGACTGTATTACAATGTCTTGTTATTTTATTCATTTTATGATAACTGAACTTCTCTTTTATTGTTTAGAGTACACATATGGACTCTCTCTATTTTTCTAGTCATTCTGGTATTTTTCCTATATTTCTATCTTATGTTTTGCAGTCTCTATCCATTGGTAGTGTAGACTTGGTAGTTTAGCTTCGCTTTTCCATCATGTGATGTATTCCCACACTTCTGTAGCCATACTTGGAGTCTCTGATGTGTCACTGTTCCCTCAGTGTCTTATTTCGACTCCAGGTATGTTTAGTTAGTTTCCTCTTCAAATACAGTGTCTTATTTCGACTCCAGCCTCCCTAGGTTGATATTCATCCCTAGGTTTAACAGGTTATGGGCCCCGGGTGCTAACTGCATACAAATCCTTGTTGCTGTCGCTTTTTAGGTGCTTTTGGACGCTTTTCCACCTCCCTGCAGCTATCTCTAGTTGCTCACCACCCTGAAACAGTTGTTGTACAGCTGTTCCAGTGCCAATACACTCCCAACTCATATTCCCTCTATTCCTGTCGCTTTTCAAGCACTTCCATCGTCTCAGGGCCTCTCCACATCGTCTATAGGCCCTCTGTCATCACTCTGTGTCGCTTTTCAACCATGGTTCATCCCTATTCTTCCAACAACTCATCTCTCTCTGCCACCCACTACACTAGCTGGTCTCAGGACAACCACCACCTGCAGAACTCATTGAGTGATCAGGAACTGCCCTGGAGGCGTCCAAGGACATGTGCTGGCACCCCTCTACTCGCTTTTGGTGCCTCTACACCCCCTCCTTCATCTCAGACACCTCTCTGTGACTTCTGTGGCTTCAGAGGTCATCTGGAGGCAACCTGCAGAAGATATCTGGCTGCCAGACATGAAGTCCTTACCCAGGTCCAGTCCAGTCGCTCCAAGGGTCAGAGACGTCGTCAGGGATCTTCCTATGCCTTTAGTGTCCCCAACTCGTCCTCTATGTCCCCAGATGTCTCTATAGTCTCTGCATTGCCTGACAATCCTACACCTGGCTCTACTCCCTCATTTGCTCACTCCATCTCGTCTCAACCACCCAACAGCCAATCCTGGACTGCAGACACAGGTGCCACCTCACACATGACGCCTCACAGGCACTGGTTTAACACCTACAAGCCTCTGAGGGTCCCTATTCGTCTTGCCAACCACCAGATTGTCTATTCAGCTGGTGTAGGTACTGTAGTCTTTGTTCCTGAGGTGGATGGTCGAGTTTTGAGGGCCCTGGAGTTCACCAAGGTCCTGCATGTCCCTGATCTGAAGTCCAACCTCCTTTCAGTCCTCTACCTCACTCGTGTCCACCACTTCCATGTCCACATCTCCTCTAACAGGATGGACTTCATCAGGGACAACTCTGTCCTCTTCTGTGCTCCCATTGATGCCTCCAACACTGCTTTACTGTCTGGAAAAGTCTCTGTACCTCCTCAGCAAGCTCTAGCATCCTCCTCCTCCACTCTTCCACTTGATCTCTCTCTCTGGCATCGTCGACTCGGCCACTGCCACCTTGAGGGAGTCCAGAAGCTCATCTCCAAGTCCATGGTCACTGGGATCAGAGTTGAGTCTAACTCATACTCTGATCCTATCTGTGAATCCTGTCTCTCTGGCAAGATGCATGCCAATCCCTTTTCCTCCACTCACCATGTCACCAAGTGCATTCTGGGGCTTGTCCACATGGATGTGCATGGTCCTATGCCGACTCAGACCCAGTCTGGCTTCAGGTACTGGATCACCTTCATTGAGGACAGTGTCAAGTTCAAGATGCTGGCTCTCCTCAGGAGGAAGAGTGAGGCCTTTGCTGCGTTCAAGCTCTACCATGCCCGGGTGAAGAACCAGCATGGCATCGACATCCTGGAGCTCCAGGATGACAAGGGAGGAGAGTTTATCTCCAACGAGTTCAATGAGTACTGTGCTCAGCATGGGATCCATCGATGCCACTCTGTCCACAACCGTCCTCAGCAGAATGGTGTGGCAGAATGCTTCAACCGTTATCTCAATGAGCGAGTCATTGCCATGCTCACAGAGTCAGGTCTCCCTGCATCGTTTTGGGGGGAAGCTGCTGCTGCTGCTACCTATGTTGCCAACTTGGTGCCCACTGCCTCCCTCCCTGACACCACTCCCTACAAAGGATGGTACCAGGAGAAGCCAGACATCTCTCATCTTCGAGTCTGGGGATGTGCTGCCTATGTGCATGTGCAGAGGGACAAGCGCAATGCTTTGGGCTCTCAGATGGAGAAGTGCATCTTCATTAGCTACCCTTCTGGCTACAAGGGGTGGAAGTTCTACAACCCAGTGACCAAGAAGACCATCATCTCTGAACGTGCTGAGTTCAACGAGAGGTCTTTCCCTGGTCTCAAACACTTTAACTCCTCGCTTCTAGCTCCTTCTGGAGTTCTATCATTCTATCCTAGCACACCTGCTGGTTCTGGGGAAAGTATTGATGCACCTGCTGCAGAGAACCATGCAGGTGATGCTCCTCCACCCCCTCCAGATGACCCAGAGGTTCCTGAGCCACCTCCTGATGCTCCTGACATTCCAGATGACGACTCTCAACCTCCTGTTGACTCTCCTTCACCTCCTGCTCCATCTGATCACTCTCCAACACCTTCTCCTTCTCCTGAGCCATCTCCAGAGCCAGAAGTCAAGGAGGAGACATCTCCAGAGCCTGATCTCAACCTCCCCATCGCTATCAGACGTCCTGAACGCACCAAACGTCCTACTGTCCATGGTTTACCTCCCCCTATCACTCCTCAGCCTTATACCAAGCCTAAACGCAATGTATCTCATCCCCAGGACATTCCACTACCTCCAGATCCTCCTCCCAGACGTTCCAGTCGAGCTACTCGTCCTCCTGGTGACTGGTGGGTCGTTAAACCATCTCCAGCTCCCTCTGAGTCTCCTGAGCCTTCAGACGATGAAGAGGAGGATGAGGAAGGTCCAGAGGCTGTCATGTTGGCTGGCAACTCTGACCCCAAGTCCTATGCTGATGCCATGGGTCGTCCTGATGCTGCCAAGTGGAAAGCAGCTACAGATGAGGAGTACAACAACCTTATTCTGAATGGGACTTGGGAACTCGTCCCTCTTCCTCCTGGAAGAAAGGCTATTGGTTGCAGATGGGTCTTTGTGGTCAAACACCATGCTGATGGGTCTATTGAGCGATACAAGGCGAGACTGGTGGCTAAGGGCTTCCTCCAACGTCCTGGCTTCGAGTATGTGGAGACCTTTGCCCCTGCAGTTCACATTGCCAGCATCAGAGTCATTCTGGCTCTTGCTGCAGTTGAGGACTTGGAGCTCTGGTCTATCGACATCTCCCAAGCTTTCATTAATGGTGATCTGGATGTTGAGCTGTATATGGAGCAGCCTGAGGGCTACAAGGGCAACCCTGGCCTTGTGCTTCGTCTCAAGAAGGCCTTGTATGGTCTTAAACAAGCTGGACGACTCTGGAACAAGAAGCTTCACTCTACCCTTCTCTCTCTTGGTTTCACTCGTCTCAAGTCAGATGCTTCAGTCTATGTCTACTTCAAGGATGGTGTGCCTATCATTATCCCTATTTTCATCGACGACATTACCCTGGCTGGCAAGTCTGTCCCTGCCATCAAGCAGGTCATCTCAGAACTGTCCCAGCACTTCAAACTTCGTGACCTTGGTCCCACCTCCTACCTCCTTGGCATCCAAGTCACCAGGAACCGTCCCCTTTGCTCCCTCTCCATTTCTCAGCGCCAGTACATTGTCAACATGCTTGAGACCTACAGGATGACTGACTGCAGTCCTGTGACAACTCCAATGGAACCAGGACTTGTTCTTTCGACAGAGCAAGCCCCTACCACTCCAGAGGAACGTCTAGAGATGTCCAAGGTCCCCTATGTCAATGCTGTTGGCTCTCTGATGTATCTCTCCTCCTGCACTCGTCCTGACATCACCTTCACTGTCCACACCCTTGCCAGATTCTCCTCCAATCCTGGTCCTGCACACTGGAAGGCAGTCAAGCATCTCTTCAGGTATCTCAAGGGCACTATGGACGTCTCCCTGACCTATGGGCCAGACTCCAGAGTGCACCCCAAGGATATCAGAGACCAGATCTTCTACACCTTCTCAGATGCTGACCATGCTGGTGACCTGGACTCCAGACGGTCTACTGGGGGTTATGTGGTTAAGATTGGCACTGGTGCTGTCGACTGGAGCAGCAAGCTTCAATCTCTGGTCTCTCTGTCGACCACAGAGGCTGAGTATGTTGCTGGTGTTGAGGCAGGCAAGGAGATCATGTGGATGCGCAACTTCCTCACTGAGCTTGGTTACTCCTTCACCTCTCCCTCTGCTCTCTACATGGACAACAACTCTGCTATTGCTGTTGCCAAGAACCCAGAGCACCACTCGAAGATGAAGCACCTGGATCTCAAGTTGCACTGGCTGAGGGACTATGTAGAGTCCAATCTCATCTATCCCCTTCACCAGCCAACTGCAGATATGCCTGCTGACATCTTGACCAAGGCTCTTGCTAGGGTGAAGGTTGAGCATCACAGGAAGCTTCTTGGATTGGTTTAGTTGGTTAGTTAGGGGAAAGTCTGGTGTGCAGAGAAGTGCAGCATCAGGGGGAAGTGTTATTTTATTCATTTTATGATGACTGAACTTCTCTTTTATTGTTTAGAGTACACATATGGACTCTTCTTATTTTTCTGGTCATTCTGGTATTTTTCCTATATTTCTATCTTATATTTTGCAGTCTCTATCCATTGGTAGTATAGACTTGGTAGTTTAGCTTCGCTTTTCCATCATGTGATGTATTCCCACACTCCTGTAGCCATACTTGGAGTCTCTGATGTGTCACTGTTCCCTCAGTGTCTTATTTCGACTCCAGGTCGACTTTACTCCCTGGTTTTAACACTGGTACTACGTCTAAACCAGATGCAACAACTAAGCCTGAGAAGAGACAAAAGTGTTGGATTATGCTGAGTCACATGCACTATATCAGAGTCAGGTGGTATAATCCTCAGCAGCTGCTTATCAGAGATATCAGCGTGAGTCTTATAACTTGAGATGACAGAATCATCCTCGGAGGAATACCAACCTTGCCTTAGTAATGCCTAGTACCTCCACTCTACTAGAGTTGAACTAAGGCCTGATGGTCTAGTGGTTATGGCACTGGTAGCTAACACCAGAGGTCCTGGGTTCAATCCCTAGTCAGGTCACTTTTGTGTTTAAGAAAAAGGCATATGGACTGGCATGGATGCATTTGGACAGGGCTAGCAGAACTTCTTGCAAGGGTCTTGATACAGATCCCAAGAAGCTGTAGAACAAGTTGTCAGAAATTCACCTCAGCAAAGAAGCAACTCATCGCTTCAATGCCTATGATGACTTGTTCTCAATTAGACTTAGAGAGGGTGAAGACCTCACTGTTAGAATCACAAGAGCACTTAGATGTTGGGAAAAGGATGATGTTCATTGATACAAGTCTACCTACTTATATACAGCTATGAATAGAATTCTAGAACAGTTAGCCAAGAGCACAAGATAGTGTGTTTACCATAAGATGCTTTGCTGGCAGCCATGAGGCTATATGCTAGTGCCATGAGGCCATAAGCTTGGCAGCCATGCTTGCACCATGAGGCACACATGAGGCTCTCAGACTTCTGATAGAGAACAATAGAGATGTGTAGTCATTGTCCCTCACAATGCTGTTTCAGAACAATACACCTGAGCACACTCCATCTAACACCTCCCTAGGTTGATATTCATCCCTAGGTTAAACAATTACACCTGCAAGATACATATTCTCTGGTTTATAGTATATGTTGGAAGGGAGATTCATGCAGGCCAATGATATGATGCCGCATGAGATGGTAGCATTGTATATACTCTTTCCCTCAGGTGTGAAGAAGTCAATATTGAGAGAGAATACAAAACAACCATCATTCTTCCAGTCAATGAAGAGGGCAATGGAATCTAGCCCTTTGAAAGAGCGTAGATACTCTGCTTCACAATTATCACTGGTTATGACTGATGAGTTGTGGATGTCATGCAACAGGTTGTCACAAGCTTCATCCATGAGTTGTTCTAGCTGAGGATTGGCTAGTAGACCAGCAAGAAAGTCAGAGAAAGAGTGATATACAAATGTTTTGATAGGATGACCATTGTTAAGCAATTGGGAGCCACAGGTGTCACCTGGAGGTAGGTCTAGTAATGGTCAATTTGTGCAGATGTTGATATAGTCAGGGGTATTTGAGCCACATTTGAAGGATGGTTTGTAGGTACAATGACAGGAGGGGCATACAGCATAAGTAACTATTTGTTATGTACGTAGACTGGACTTCACTTAGTCAGGCAGAATGTCGGCTAAGTCGGAGTCAGAGGAACCTTGGCCTCAGCTCGTAGGGAGCTGTGTCCCCACTAACCTCTTGGTTCCTTATTTGCGGAAAGTATCCTTCTTGTTGGAAGACTCTGAGTTGGAGTCGGAGATGTCGGGATGGAAAGTGGAGGAGAAGGCGAGAGCGAGGGAGGAAGCTGAGAATAACTTGAGTTGGGAAGTCAGATCGAACAGAAGTGGAAGAGTCGGGGTCAGATAAAAACATGCTGAGTATGAATGGCCGATGGGTCGGGAAACAACATAACCGAGCATGCAGGAAACATAAGTATCTACGGAAGGGAAACATGTATTCTCCAGGAGGTAAGTATCCTCGTGTTCACCAAGAACAGAAGGTCAGACCGATGTTGGGTTGGGAATGGTCAGGGTCTCCGTCAGGATTCATTCAGATTATAACAGTATCTCCCCCTTAAGGACCTTATTCCCATGCAGTAGACTAGAACAATGTTCTCCATGATTTGGGCATCAGATCGACTCCAAGAATGCCGACAAGCCCCATCGGATTTTTGCATTAAAGTGGGACTTGTGAGCGATGCCATTTCCCCAGATTTTCCTAAGTCTTTTCCTCCCCTCTGCTTTTACTTTACAATATCTGAGTATTCTTCCTCCTCATCATCCGACAATGATACCAAAAACCTGATAATGTTGGAAGCCACAAGACAGCTCCAGGAGCTGCAAGAGCAAGAGTGCAGGCTGCAGCAGCAGCATAAAGAGTTGTTGGTGGTGCAGCATTGGGAGGAAGAAGAGAGGAGTCGGAGGCAGGTGGAGAAGTGGGCTCGGGTAGAGGTGAAGAGGAGAGAGGCAGAGCGGAAGGCACAGGAGGAGTGAGAGTGGGAAGCAGCAAGGGTGGCGGTGGAGGCTGAGGTGGTGAGGGTAGCAGAGGCTGCAAGGAAGGTAGCAGAGTCTCCGAAGATAGGAAGTGTGAAAGGGAGTCGGGGTCAGAAGAGGCTGCAGGAGTTGAAGAAGGTGAAGGGCCCCAAACTGCGTGCTCTCTACAGGGGTGATGATCAGTATGTCAAGTGCACCAATGACAGGGAGAGGGAGTGCGTCACGGTCGGATAAGTCAGGTTTCCTGTTGGGTTCTGACTTTTACTGACTTTTCCTTTCACAATACTTGGAAGGCGTGCAAGCAGTGCACACTTCACAAGAAGAATTATGAGTGGGAGACAGAGGACGGGGAGCCGCCGGTGGGAGAGGAGATCCCGCCATTGCCGGTAGTGGAAGCAGAAGGCAGCCGGGTGGAGTCGGAGCAAGGGTCGTCGGAGGGATTGCTAGATCGGGTGGGGTTGAATCAGAGTGAGCAGTTACTGCTTACTCTGATTCAGGACTTGAGAAGGGAGAGTGCGAACTGGCAGAGGTTCTAGGTATGCATGACGGGACAGATAGACAGGTTGCAAGGAGAGATCAAGATGATGAATGACTGGTGGGAGGTGGAGGATGAACGGTGGAAGAAAGCGGATGACCGGAGGGTGAAGTGGGAAGGGAGGAGACAGAAGGAGAAGGACACAGAGGGACGGATGAAGGGAATGGAGAGGAGGAGGGATGGGGATGAGGGAGCGGATGGATCGGGATTGGAGGCAGAGGTGGGAATGGACTTGGACTAAATAATTTAGAATACTTGTATTTTTTCTTGGTTTTCTTGATTTGATTAGTTTTTGTTTTTCTAAAGACTGAAAGAGTGTGAGGGAATCAGAAAGCAGAAGGAAAGCGGAATGTGTGAGGGCGGGATATCAGAAATGGAACAAGAGAACAGAGCAGATATTGGGATGTCGGAGGGATGATCGGAGGGTGTAGGACTAAACTATGAAAGAGAATAGAAACTATCTAAGAGCCCATGAACTACACTACTGAGATCTTCGAGAAGAAACACAGAGTCGGAAGAATTGGAAGGGATTCGGAGTTATGGTGGAAACAGAATAGAACTAAACTAAGAGTCCATATAACTATCTACTGAGTCAGAAAGAAACAGAGTCGGAGAAACCAGAATGGAGTCGGAGTTACAGAGGGACGGGAGTCGCTACTTCCCCTTTTAGGTGGATATTCCAAAAATTGATTGAAGTTTTCTTGAGACCGATAGATTTCTGGCTAGAGGTGGTTACTATGGTGGATTTGAGCGAAGTAGTTCCTTGACTGAAAGCTGGATTAAACGGATTTCAGAAAAGGTCAGAATAGTCGGAGGGGCAGATCAGAAATCAGAGTCAGATGCAGATGTCGAATTGTTAGACAGATGAATCAGAGTTTTACTGGGCCAATAGCTGACCCTTCTATTGAAAGCACTTGCTTCAGTTGAGGGTATTATCGCTGAGAGGCTGGCAGTGGAGGTGGATGATTCGGGTCAGGATTGGATTTTGGATGCTCAGCTGGAGGAATTCCAAAGGAGCAGATGAGCTCAGCGAGATCTATGACATGGACGAATAGAAAAAGTTATAACACCAATACCCATACAATACTCGGATTGTGGTAGGTAGGTCAGTGGGATCCTAAGGATGGCAGAGCACGGAATCAAGCAGACGGAAGACAAAAAAACTGTGGTGATCTCGCCGGAGTGGAATTACTGAGACTACTTGCTTTAGAGTATTGGAATGAATGGAGCCATAGAACAGTCGAAAAGAAGTCGGGGGGGAATCAGAACTAAAAGGAGTGTGGAGGAGAAAGAAAAGTGGGAAATTTGCGATCTATGAACAACGTGAAGTTGAAAAACTGAAAGCAACAAAAGAGCGGATCCATTGAAAAATCCGATGCTGATATGAACATATTTGTACAGAACGAAATTGATTTGTTGGAACAGTCAGGGTCTATGTCGGAGGTGCAGTCGAACCTTCTAATTTTCTGCTTCAGGCTCTTGCTGGGAAGCTCAAGCTTTGGCAGCGGCAGATGAGGGTTTTAGACAGTGGGCGGCAATGTGGCCAGCACCACCACAGAACATACAGAGATGTAGTCTGTAGCGACATTGTCATTCTTCAGGAGTGAGCTTGTCATCTGGACTGATGACAGGCAGGTCGGATTGATCAATAGACTCAGAGCTGGATTGCTGAGTGTCCGTAGATGCGGGGGGATCGGAGGGGGCAGAAAGTGTGAGACTAGGAGGAGGGTTACTGGTAGAATCGTCGAAAGCTTGCTCATCAGAATTATTGGAACTAGTGTCAACTGATTCGTCAGGGTCATCGGAGACTTCATAGTCGGATGCTTGATTTTCATGATTCCTTTCACGTTCTCTTTCCCAGTATCAGGCGTCGATTAGAGCAGCCTTATGTTTCATTGAAGCGAGGTTGTAGGGTTTACCAGTTGCCACCATAGCATTCTTGATGTGGTTGGAGAGACCCATGTAGTAGTGGTGACAAAGGGCAGAGTTGCTCCAATTGACTTGGGTGGTGTACTTGTTGAACTTGACATTGTAGCAGATAATCTGTTGGTTTTCTTCCATAACCAGATTGTCGAGGAAATCTGCAGCTTCAGCAGTGGAGTCGATGACACCGAATTGTGATCGGAGTTCCAACTCGAATTTGGACCAGTCAGAGATCCAGTCGGGGTCTTCGCCAGTGAACATTTGAGGTTCAAACCAAGCCAACGCAGTCCCTGATAGATAGGTAAGTGCGAACAAAACCTTTTCTTCATCAGAGGTAAAATCGTCAGGACTGTTGCGGAAATGAAGTCGGCATTGGAATAGGAAGGGATCGAGTCGGTTGGAATCGGAGCTATCAAAGAGATCAGGGTTTCAGATTTTTCTCCTTCGAGGAGGACATGAAGCTGACTCTAAGGCTTGAGTGAAAGCCGTGATCACAGAGAAAAAGGGATCAGGACTAGACATGATCTTCTAGCAGCTTTGTCGAAGTAAATGATCAAGGAAGGATATTCTTTAGGATGAGGATGTGGGTGGGAGTCGTATATACTGTTATGTACGTAGACTGGACTTTACTTAGTCGGACAGAATGTCGGCTAAGTCGGAGTCAGAGGAACCTTGGCCTCAGCTCGCGGGGAGCTGTGCCCCCACTAACCTCTTAGTTCCTTATTTGCGGAAAGTATTCTTCTTGTTGGAAGACTCTGAGTCGGAGTTGGAGATATCGGAATGGAAAGCAGAGAAGAAGGCGAGAGCGAGGGAGGAAGCTGAGAATAACTTAAGTCGGGAAGTCAGATCAAACAGAAGTGGAAGAGTCGGGGTCGGACGGATCGGAGTAAGGAGTGAAAGGTCATAGACTATATTCAGATACAGAAGTACATGGATACGAGTACTTGATGTAACAAGATATAATGAGATAGACGACTGAGGTACTACAGTTGACTATACTAGAACTTAAATACATGTCTGGAGTAGATCCTGACAGGGCCAATGCAGTGTCTACAATGAGGGAAACATGCTGAGTACGAATGGCCGATGGGTCGGGAAACAATATAACTGAGCATGCAGGAAACATAAGTATCTATGGAAGGGAAACGTACGTTCTCCAGGAGGTAAGTATTCTCATGTTCACCAAGAACGGAAGGTCGGACCAATGTTGGGTCGGGAATGGTCGGGGTCTCCGTCGGGGTTCGTTTAGGTTATAACACTATTTGACTGAACTTGTTCAAAGTGGCAGTGACTGATGAAGGGAATTGACTAATCTGTGCTTCTCTCATTAGGTTTATATCATCTGAAAGAGATGCTGTGACTTGTATGGTGATGAGTCAGATGAGAGACAATATAAGATTACAGGTATCACAACTGATTCCCACCATAACACTGCAAACCACTCCCAAGAATATCGCTACCTGAGCAGCAGGTGATAAGGTATCGACTGGTAAGTGGAAGTGGTGTTCTAACATTACAGATATCAGCACTAATCAATTTCCAGGCATTGATTACTAAAACATACCAGAATTGAAGTGAAAAGGAGTTGCTGATGTTTCTATGCTAGAAGCCTTTACACCAAGTAGAGAGCATGCTGCATCCAAACGAACAAGGATGGAGTAACAGTGAGTGATGATGGAATCTACCTAATGGGTAATGTTCTCTGTTACCTTGCATAATTCACCCAGCGAGGACTCTATACTGACAAAATCAAGCTTCTGAGAACTGTTCAAAAGTCTTTCACATTCTTCAAGCTCGTACTCAATATTTGAAAGTATCTGGTAGGCTTTTATGATATAATGGTCTCTTTCTCACTTTTTGGGGTAAAATGAAAGAGGTTGGTGAGATGTGGCTTCAATCTGAATACAATTCATTCCATTGATGAGTGATGGTAAGTGGAGAAGATGTAGTATGTAGGACATGAGGTGCAGAAGATAATGGATTTGACATTACTTCTGGGATAAGTATGAATTTCTTATATAGCAGAAGTGTGCTTACCATGTTGAAGTAAAACAAGAGATAGACATTGCCAACTATGCAACCTTTTCGGTAACTGAAACATAGACAAGGTCAAAATCCAAATGTAGAAAACAAACCTGCCTACTTACTGTTATTTTATTCATTTTATGATGACTAAACTTCTCTTTTGCTTATTAGAGTATACATATGGACTCTCTCTATTTTTCTAGTCATTCTGGTATTTTTCCTATATTTCTATCTTATGTTTTGCAGTCTCTATCCATTGGTAGTGTAGACTTGGTAGTTTAGCTTCGCTTTCCCATCATGTGATGTATTCCCACAGTCCTGTAGCCATACTTGGAGTCTCTAATGTGTCACTGTTCCCTCAGTGTCTTATTTCGACTCCAGTCTCCCTAGGTTGATATTCATTCCTAGGTTCAACACTTACCAATCTTCCTGATGATGACACTGTCCACAAGACTCCTCGCTATCCTTATGAGAATACCTTGGATATAACCCAAGACATCCTATCCATCCTTGTATTTGAAGCCCAGAGAACATCCCGGATACAACCCAGGACATTCTCGATAGCTGCATTGTTAGAGAGCTTTCATAGAAAACATTAGTGGAAAGTCCAGAGATGAGTGATGAATATTCAGATGTTTACCAAATTTCACATAATTATAGCAACCTTTGTTTCTGTTTTGGACTCTCAAATCTATCAGGTAAATCATAAAGACCTTAAATAATCAGATTAACCCTCCTCCAAACTTGAGCTCATCACCAAACTCACCAATCATACCCTCTCTTAATACAAGAAAACAGTTTTGATCTGTCAAGTTTTAACTCAGAAAGTCACCTTCGAAAGAGAGAAGATCAATCAGTAAACATTCATGAGATTCATTCTCCTTACAATCATCATCCAAACCATAATATGTCTATATGTGAAATCTCTGTCAGCCATTTCCCTTTGATGAGACTGGAAGCGGAAATACTCATCTTCACTCCTATGTTAAATATAGAATGGCATCGGTGATACTCAATTACCAAATTTTAAGTGGACATTGTTACCTACAAGTTCCCAACATTAGCTTTCGGTGAGTACTTACTATGCATAAGTTTCATGATGTGAGGGGATAACTTTGCTCTCTTGAAGCTGCTCCAAAACTGTAGTTTACTTGGTAAGAAGACAGTACATAAAGGCTTCACGCTCTCTCCGATATGATAACTGGAGAGGCTTACATAAAAATGGAATAGATAAGCTACACCCATATGTTACAATACATTGAGGATTATCTTGAACGCCATCAATTACTCATCAGTATCTCGTCGATCCAGTGAAAAGATTCGTTACCAATGTCCAAATCCTCAAATTGATCTTCTCACAAGTGGTAAAGAGATCAGACATACTATAGATGTAGCAGGGAGAATTCAATAGACATATGTTTTTTCTCCTTGTTTGATGTCGGCTGCTGTATTCTGTCTTCTCCCTTGCATGAACCACTCTGTTGTGCACTTGTTCATTTATCTCTTCAACACCTCTTGCATCTCTCCAGTTTATTTCTGTCCTCCAATTACTTCGAAGGATACCACAATGGTTACAAATCATATCCAGTATGTATTCATCAGATGGGGTAGAGATATTCTATGGATCCTCTTCTCTTTGACTCTTGATGAAGTTAAGGATCAGGTGATAGACTCTCGTATTCCATCAGCTGTTGAGTCCCTCTTTCATCATGTCAAGCTTGAGGTTGTTGAGCAGTAGTCTATGACCTTAACCATCTTCATAGCTGGCGACCTCATCTCGATCAGCTACATCTGTCACCTGTAGTCGTAATATCGAGTAGAGTCTTTGTGGCTGCCCTAACATACTCCTAGTCCATTATCAGTCATGAAGGATAAACTACGATGCTCGGACTTACAAGATAAGTCAAATGGTCCTCCTTGGGTATCTGTTTCTTTTCATCTTCTAGTCTTTTCTTCTTGGACCCTTCTCGTTTCTTGCTGTGACCTTTTCTAGGAGTGTATGTGGATTCAACTTTAGAAGCAACTTCATCAATAATGCAATTTATGAGCTCTTCAGGTATACCAGATGCAGCAGGTGTAGATGAGGGAGTTGCAGAGGAAGTCGACAAGTTATTTGGGGTGGCAGGGAAACTTGATTGAATAGGATTTGGAGTCACAGAGGAAGTTGACAACCTATTCAGAGTAGAAGATCGAGCATTGGATGGAGGCAGTGTGTAGAGAAAGATATTTCTGTTAGAATCACAAGAGCACTTAGATGTTGGGAAAAGGATGATATTCATTGATACAAGTCTACCTACTTATATACAACTATGAACAGAATTCTAGAATAGTTAGCCAAGAGTACAAGACAGTGTGTTTACCATGAGGTGCTTTGCTGGCAGCCATGAGGCTATGAGCTGGCACCATGAGGCCATAAGCTTGGCAGCCATGCTTGCACCATGAGGTACACATGAGGCTCTCAGACTTCTGATGGAGAACAATAGAGATGTGCAGTCATTGTCCCTCACAATGCTGTTTCAGAACAATGCACCTGAGTACACTCCATCTAACAATTTTCACCTCTGCTGTTGCTAAGTCCTAATCATTGTGGGTTCACAGGGGTTCTCAGTAGTCCAGTATCTTGTATATCCCCCACAGTTCTCTGCATTCGATTAGTTCATTAGAAGTGAAAATGTCACTACTTATACTTACTGTTATATTTGCACTCCTTCCTTAATGTTCCACCTCTTTGACCTTATCAATCAACTCTGCTAACTTTACATCTCGCTCTGCCAACTCCTTTCGATAACTTTCTTCTCTCTTTTCTGCTTCTACTTGCTGATCCTCCATGAGGTACTTGAACTTGCTCTCTTGCTCCGACATTGTGTGTGCAAGAGTTTTATTAGTATCCACATCTATCCTTATTTCCTGTAAGAGAGATATCGTTTAAGTGTATCATCAACTGAGATATCACTTGAACCTACCTTTAAACCTTCCACTTGTTGAGATCCTTTCACCAGTTCCATCATCTCAGCCAATTCCCTTTGACTCTCCTCCTGTTGATGCTTCAAGAGCTGACTAAATGATCTGATAATAATTTCTGATAGTTTGTGAGTTTTGTGTTCTGCTTTATGTTAAACCATCATCAGAGATTATGAGAATTGAGTCAACATCACTTACTAGCTTTGCCAATAAGTCTTTGGTTCCTTCAACGGGACTATTCATATCTGTGCTGGTTGTCTGTCGCAAACTAATTGTTATTTTATTCATTTTATGATGACTGAACTTCTCTTTTGCTTATTAGAGTACACATATGGACTCTTCTTATTTTTCTGGTCATTCTGGTATTTTTCCTATATTTCTATCTTATGTTTTGCAGTCTCTATCCATTGGTAGTGTAGACTTGGTAGTTTAGCTTCGCTTTTCCATCATGTGATGTATTCCCACACTCCTGTAGCCATACTTGGAGTCTTTGATGTGTCACTGTTCCCTCAGTGTCTTATTTCGACTCCAGGTATGTTTAGTTAGTTTCCTCTTCAAATATAGTGTCTTATTTCGACTCCAGCCTCCCTAGGTTGATATTCATCCCTAGATTTAACAGGTTATGGGCCCCGGGTGCTAACTGTATACAAATCCTTGTTGCTGTCACTTTTTGGGCGCTTTTGGACGCTTTTCCACCTTCCTGCAGCTATCTCTAGTTGCTCACCACCCTGAAACAGTTGTTGTACAGTTGTTCCAGTGCCAACACACTCCCAACTCATATTCTCTCCATTCCTGTCGCTTTTCAAGCACTTCCATCGTCTCAGGGCCTCTCCACATCGTCTATAGGCCCTCTGTCATCACTCTGTGTCACTTTTCAACCATGGTTCATCCCCATTCTTCCAACAACTCATCTCTCTCTGCCACTAACTACACTAGCTGGTCTCAGGACAACCACCACCTGCAGAACTCATTGAGTGATCAGGAACTGCCCTGGAGGCGTCCAAGGACATGTGCTGGCACCCCTCTACTCGCTTTTGGTGCCTCTACACCCCCTCCTTCATCTCAGACACCTCTCTGTGACTTCTGTGGCTTCAGAGGTCATCTGGAGGCAACCTGCAGAAGATATCTGGCTGCCAGACATGAAGTCCTTACCCAGGTCCAGTCCAGTCGCTCCAAGGGTCAGAGACGTCGTCAGGGACCCTCTTCCTATGCCTTTAGTGTCCCCAACTCGTCCTCTATGTCCCCAGATGTCTCTATAGTCTCTACATTGCCTGACAACCCTACACCTGGCTCTACTCCCTCATTTGCTCACTCCATCTCGTCTCAACCACACAACAGCCAATCCTGGACTGCAGACACAGGTGCCACCTCACACATGACGCCTCACAGGCACTGGTTTAACACCTACAAGCCTCTGAGGGTCCCTATTCGTCTTGCCAACCACCAGATTGTCTATTCAGCTGGTGTAGGCACTGTAGTCTTTGTTCCTGAGGTAGATGGTCGAGTTTTGAGGGCCCTGGAGTTCACCAAGGTCCTGCATGTCCCTGATCTGAAGTCCAACCTCCTTTCAGTCCTCTACCTCACTCGTGTCCACCACTTCCATGTCCACATCTCCTCTAACAGGATGGACTTCATCAGGGACAACTCTGTCCTCTTCTGTGCTCCCATTGATACTTCCAACACCGCTTTGCTTGCAGGCAGAGTCTCTGTACCCCCTCAGCAAGCTCTAGCATCATCCTCCTCCACTCTCCCACTCGATCTCTCTCTCTGGCATCGTCGACTCGGCCACTGCCACCTTGAGGGAGTCCAGAAGCTCATCTCCAAGTCCATGGTCACTGGGATCAGAGTTGAGTCTCACTCACACCCTGATCCTATCTGTGAGCCTTGCCTCTCGGGCAAGATGCATGCCAATCCCTTTCCCTCCACTCACCATGTCACTAAGCGCATTCTGGGGCTTGTCCACATGGATGTCCATGGTCCTATGCCGACTCAGACCCAGTCTGGCTTCAGGTACTGGATCACCTTCATTGAGGACAGTGTCAAGTTCAAGATGCTGGCTCTCCTCAGGAGGAAGAGTGAGGCCTTTGCTGCGTTCAAGCTCTACCATGCCCGGGTGAAGAACCAGCATGGCATCGACATCCTTGAGCTCCAGGATGACAAGGGAGGGGAGTTCATCTCCAACGAGTTCAACGAGTACTGTGCTCAGCATGGGATCCATCGACGCCACTCTGTCCGCAACCGTCCTCAGCAGAATGGTGTGGCAGAACGCTTCAACCGTTATCTCAATGAGCGAGTCATTGCCATGCTCACAGAGTCTGGTCTCCCTGCGTCGTTTTGGGGGGAAGCTGCTGCTGCTGCTACCTATGTTGCCAACTTGGTGCCCACTGCCTCCCTCCCTGACACCACTCCCTATGAAGGATGGTATCAGGAGAAGCCAGACATCTCTCACCTTCGAGTCTGGGGATGTGCTGCCTATGTGCATGTGCAGAGGGACAAGCGCAATGCTTTGGGCTCTCACATGGAGAGGTGTATCTTCATTGGCTACCCTCCTGGCTACAAGGGGTGGAAGTTCTACAACCCAGTGACCAAGAAGACCATCATCTCTGAACGTGCTGAGTTCGACGAGAGGTCTTTCCCTGGTCTCAAACACTTTAACTCCTCGCTTCTAGCTCCTTCTGGAGTTCTATCATTCTATCCTAGCACACCTGCTGGTTCTGGGGGAAGTATTGATGCACCTGCTGCAGAGAACCATGCAGGTGATGCTCCTCCACCCCCTCCAGACAACCCAGAGGTTCCTGAGCCACCTCCTGATGCTCCTGACATTCCAGATGACGACTCTCAACCTCCTGTTGACTCTCCTTCACCTCCTGCTCCATCTGATCACTCTCCAACACCTTCTCCTTCTCCTGAGCTATCTCCAGAGCCAGAAGTCAAGGAGGAGACATCTCCAGAGCCTGATCTCAACCTCCCCATCGCTATCAGACGTCCTGAACGCACCAAACGTCCTACTGTCCATGG
Source organism: Abortiporus biennis (assembly GCA_022606235.1). Classification (NCBI taxonomy): domain Eukaryota; kingdom Fungi; phylum Basidiomycota; class Agaricomycetes; order Polyporales; family Podoscyphaceae; genus Abortiporus; species Abortiporus biennis. The sequence goes on from JABYQP010000048.1 coordinate 59,759, forward strand.
TTTACCTCCCCCTATCGCTCCTCAGCCTTATACCAAGCCTAAACGCAATGTATCTCGTCCCCAGGACATTCCACTACCTCCAGATCCTCCTCCCAGACGTTCCAGTCGAGCTACTCGTCCTCCTGGTGACTGGTGGGTCGTTAAACCATCTCCAGCTCCCTCTGAGTCTCCTGAGCCTTCAGACGACGAAGAGGAGGATGAGGAAGGTCCAGAGGCTGTCATGTTGGCTGGCAACTCTGACCCCAAGTCCTATGCTGATGCCATGGGTCGTCCTGATGCTGCCAAGTGGAAAGCAGCTACAGATGAGGAGTACAACAACCTTATTCTAAATGGGACTTGGGAACTTGTCCCTCTTCCTCCTGGAAGAAAGGCTATTGGTTGCAGATGGGTCTTTGTGGTCAAACACCATGCTGATGGGTCTGTTGAGCGATACAAGGCGAGACTGGTGGCTAAGGGCTTCCTCCAACGTCCTGGCTTCGAGTATGTGGAGACCTTTGCCCCTGCAGTTCGCATTGCCAGTATCAGAGTCATTCTGGCTCTGGCTGCAGTTGAGGACTTGGAGCTCTGGTCTATTGACATCTCTCAGGCCTTTATCAATGGTGATCTCGATGTTGAGCTGTATATGGAGCAGCCTGAGGGCTACAAGGGCAACCCTGGCCTTGTGCTTCGTCTCAAGAAGGCCTTGTATGGTCTTAAACAAGCTGGACGACTCTGGAACAAGAAGCTTCACTCTACCCTTCTCTCTCTTGGTTTCACTCGTCTCAAGTCAGATGCTTCAGTCTATGTCTACTTCAAGGATGGTGTGTGCATCATTATCCCTATTTTCATCGATGACATCACCCTGGCTGGCAAGTCTGTCCCTGCCATCAAGCAGGTCATCTCAGAACTGTCCCAGCACTTCAAACTTCGTGACCTTGGTCCCACCTCCTACCTCCTTGGCATCCAAGTCACCAGGAACCGTCCCCTTCACTCCCTCTCCATTTCTCAGCGCCAGTACATTGTCAACATGCTTGAGACCTACAGGATGACTGACTGCAGTCCTGTGACAACTCCAATGGAACCAGGACTTGTTCTTTCGACAGAACAAGCCCCTGCCACTCCAGAGGAACGTCTAGAGATGTCCAAGGTCCCCTATGTCAATGCTGTTGGCTCTCTGATGTATCTCTCCTCCTGCACTCGTCCTGACATCACCTTCACTGTCCACACCCTTGCCAGATTCTCCTCCAATCCTGGTCCTGCACACTGGAAGGCAGTCAAGCATCTCTTCAGGTATCTCAAGGGCACTATGGACGTCTCCCTGACCTATGGTCCAGACTCCAGAGTGCACCCTAAGGATATCAGAGACCAGATCTTCTACACCTTTTCAGATGCTGACCATGCTGGTGACCTGGACTCCAGACGATCTACTGGAGGTTATGTGGTCAAGATTGGTACTGGTGCTGTCAACTGGAGTAGCAAGCTTCAGTCTCTTGTCTCTCTGTCGACCACAGAGGCTGAGTATGTTGCTGGTGTTGAGGCAGGCAAGGAGATCATGTGGATGCGCAACTTCCTCACTGAGCTTGGCTACTCCTTCACCTCTCCCTCTGCTCTCTACATGGACAACAACTCTGCCATTGCTGTTGCCAAGAACCCAGAGCACCACTCGAAGATGAAGCACCTGGATCTCAAGTTGCACTGGCTGAGGGACTATGTAGAGTCCAATCTCATCTATCCTCTTCACCAGCCAACTGCAGATATGCCTGCTGACATCTTGACCAAGGCTCTTGCTAGGGTGAAGGTTGAGCATCACAGGAAGCTTCTTGGATTGGTTGAGTTGGTTAGTTAGGGGGAAGTCTGGTGTGCAGAGAAGTGCAGCATCAGGGGGAAGTGTTATTTTATTCATTTTATGATGACTGAACTTCTCTTTTGCTTATTAGAGTACACATATGGACTCTTCTTATTTTTCTGGTCATTCTGGTATTTTTCCTATATTTCTATCTTATGTTTTGCAGTCTCTATCCATTGGTAGTGTAGACTTGGTAGTTTAGCTTCGCTTTTCCATCATGTGATGTATTCCCACACTCCTGTAGCCATACTTGGAGTCTTTGATGTGTCACTGTTCCCTCAGTGTCTTATTTCGACTCCAGGTATGTTTAGTTAGTTTCCTCTTCAAATATAGTGTCTTATTTCGACTCCAGCCTCCCTAGGTTGATATTCATCCCTAGATTTAACACTAATCAGTAGAGCTTCCTTTCAAACCTTACACAACTGACTTTGTTCTGGATGTTGTCCATACTCTTCAACAACTCCTGTAACTATCTTTGGAGGAGATGAATTTCTTCATCTTGACTTTGAATCACATGTAACAAATGCTCATTATTATGTACTACCTTCATAATCTCCTCCCCTCATGCCTTTAAGGATTCCTTGATTGCATTGTTCTTGTCTGTCAACTTTTGCACCCTATGTCAGTATATTACCTATTGTGGACTTCAGAAAGAGGGTACCTGATTTGCAGATATGAGTTTATAGTTTTGCTCCCTTAATTCAAGAGATTTGTCGACTTCTTGAATGGAGTTCTTGTTTAGTGGCACTGCAACATTAGGGTCTTCATCACTGAAGGGTCCTTTATTATCAGTTCTTCTGCCTTTACCTTTGTTGTGGTCAGACATGTAGGAAGAATAGCAGAGTAAAGTTGAATACTTGATTAGATGAAAATGATATAGAACAATGACTGACAGAGTCAAGTTTATAGACACAAACTAAATGAGAAGATTCATGGATACCTCAATGACAATTAAAACTTGTTGTCATCTGCACTGTCAGTCATCACCATTCCTTCAATGTATTGTTCATCAGATAGTATAATCTCCAGTTCTCAGTATCAAAACTACTTCCACACTGCAAAACAATTGAACCAATGCAGCTGCCTATGACATCATCAACTACAATACTTGCAAGACTCCTTTATATCTATCAAAAACATTTCAACTCTTCAAGAGACAATTAGAGGTTGAAGTCAAAAGACCGTCATCACATTATCATGTATCCTCACAACACCTCTTGCTTGACAACTCATGCATGGTTTATCTTTGTGTATCTATTCATTTGAAAAATAGTCCTCGCACTTGTCGCAATTGTTTATTATTGGTGGGTGTTACGATAAGAGTCTATCTCTTGATCGATGGACTTAGAGAAGACCGATGACCAATGACCAAGTATTTATAATCAAGACTTAACAGTATTGTATTGACTCGTATGTACCAGAACTGACTGGAAGCTTGTAGAACATTGTAGAATGTTCCGTATCTTTCTCGTATTTACCAGCAGCTACTATCCTGGTAGACACTCTTAGTATTTAGTGCAATTATTGGTGGATTTAGCTTTAGTATAAATAGCTCTATGTATAAGTGTCAAAGTTCCTTAACTTCGACCTCCTTTTCGTTATCTTGTATCTTAGTATCTTACAAGCTCAAGTTGAATAACAAGTAGCTTGTCTGTGTAGACATTTAAGTAGGAACTAAGAGTTTTGGTTTACATATGCAAACAGAAGTATAACTCTATTGGATACGATCGCTCTCTAGTCAACTTTAGTTAGTTAATAGTAGATTAGATTATCTGTCTAAGGAAGATAGAGGAATATAGATTAGTGTGAACTAATCTTGGATATGCATTAAGTTAGAATGCGGAAGTTTATTGATAGACAAGGCCTAGGTACAGGCAGTAGAACTAGAGGTCAAAGAATGGACCTAGCCAAGTAGGCTAAATGTTCAGGAAGAAGCCGAGATCAAGGGCTTAGCCAAGAAGGTTGAAGATCATAATCGATAAAGTAGCGATTAGTCGATACCTTAATAGTGGGCACTTTCATCACAATTAATCATCGTCCGATGTTGCAATCACTCATTCCTACCTTTTAGTTATCTGTGTCCACTCAATTGTAGTCCACACATGATGAAAATTCTCCAGACCAATCTAGACTCAGTATTCAATATTAACAATAATCTATGTTTACAATAATAAATGTTTGAATGCTCTAAAAGCAACAGGTGCTGGAGAAGAGGATGTGAGATTCTCTTGAGGTAATTGTTCATAACATTTATTGTTGACAGCAGTATGCTGTTTCGGTGACTATGTGAAGAAACAATTGTCTTTGTTACATCATTATAATCCTTGAAGCATCTGTGGCAAGAACAATGTGCATATATGCAACATTTCTTGTCATTTCTAATATACTCAATCCGATCAACTTCTTCACTACATTGTACATCGCCAGTCTTACACTGGTCGCATTTTTATTCTATTTACTGTACTTTACCTTACTGTTCACTATAGTCAACACCTGCTAGAAGTCTATCATCACCTCCCAAGTAAGTGTATAGTAATGTTTACGATGGTAATAGGAAAGACATATTGATAAAGTTAACTTTGTTACCAGGTAGTTAACAAAGATATAAGAGGATGGGGTTACCTCATTTTCAAGAAGCCACACCAAGTTCTAATTCCTACAATGATTGCTAACCTGTATTGCTACCCAATTCCCAAGGGGATTATGGCAGATGAGATTCCAACATTTATGCACACTCTATGTGTGAATGTCATTGACAGGTGACATACTTATTAGTTCATTGTCTTCTTTAAGAAACATCTTCACCTTACTGCCAATTAATCCCTGAATACCCCTGAAAATAACATTTGGGGAACAGTAGTAATTATGTCCCTTAGGTGGTGCAAGGAGGTAGTCAATATGAAAGGCAGAGAAATGGTTCTTGCAGATTGGCTTTTCACCCAGTATGTAGTATTTTTCTACTATTGGTATATTTTTATAATTTATCGTCAAGGATTGTAACAAAGTTAAACAGGAGGCAACGATGTTATCACTGCAGGATTCTAGTCATATTTTGTTGTACTCTTCTGCAATGTGATCAGCATGTACATACTGTTGTATGAATTATTCATCTGTCACTTGTTTATTCTATTCTATGATATGTACTGTTTTTGTAAAATATCTTGTACTATAGTGTACTATTACTTGCCTTGAGAATGAGACAATCTTAGAATCTTCACTATTATATTTATCTGAGTATGAAAATGAACCAGCTGACAATATGGTACATGTTTTTTTAATTAAAATCTAATGAGAATATTATATCATTGCATAGTATTATCCTAAGTGTTTCTGAAAACATCTAAAACCTGGAGTACATAATGAAACATTGTAAAATAAACTAATCACAAGCTATCTAGCATAGTCGTAACCTTCACCTAACTGTGAGTCCTAGGATGATCATTTACCTTCTGTTTCCTCACTCCTGACACCACCTGATCCTTTCTAGAGTGCTGGCTAGTATACTTAAGCTGAGCATGTAGAGCTTGAACTAATGGCCAGGTATTGGCATACTTGTTGAAAATAGGTATTACTTTAACTCCTTGTCAAAGTTATATGAATAGTTGATTGATGATTCTTAAGGTGAAATGGCTTACATTACCCATAACAATAGACCTACTGTCATCTGATTGCTTTGACCAGCAAAACTTACTGTTTAGATGATCAGCCACCAAAGTATTGGCAAGTCTCTGCACAATTATCAATATCTAAGCAATAGAGAGTCGATAGAACTGAAGCTAATCTTGAGATCCTTGTATTGTTCATCTTTCCACTAAAGTTATTGCTTGAGATTATAGCCACTACAATTTGGGTAGCCTGATTCCTCTATGGGTTCAGGTATCAGACCAAGTAGGTGATCTTAAAGGAGAATTGCTAGCACCATCTTTCTGGATGATTCACCAGTCATCTTCCTGCTAGAGATAATATCTGAAGTTGTCTTCTTGCTAGACAAAGAGTCTTGAAAGATTACCTTTTTCCTTAGTAATGAGACTTCAGTGATAGAAGCTGATCTGGTTATGGGAAGATTCAGAGGAGAGGGAGAATAAGAAGGAGTGAGAGATAAAGATGATAAAGAGCTGCTATCAGTAGTGGCATCTCCATCCTCTAAAGCATCTTCTGTCTTTGCAGAGTAACTATGAGGTATGAAACCTCAATGGAAGGTGAGTGCTAGGTGCAGAGACCAACAAAATGTTATTGTGTCAGTCTTGCCAATACCTAAGTTCTTCTATATTGAGAATAGGAATAAATAAACTGAGGGGCCAGATATCTTCTTCGTCAAGCAGAATAGGTGTCAGAAGGTGGAGAGTGTCACGAAAAAATGTTATTGTTAGTCGTAAAAACATTTTGACGTATAGATGTCATTACAACAGTAACTATATAATGAGAAAATAATCTGAGGAGTGAATGATGGGTGATTAATAACAAGTGCTGGAAGGTATCCAAATTACAATAAGTAGTGAAAGTGTTTCCATCACATTACAATAACCAAAGAAAGTTATTACCACACTAATGAAAAACAAAAAGGAATGTAATACTCTGATTGTGAACTTCATAATAAAAACAAGGCTTGTTGACAACAAGGAAACAATAGATACAGACAAAAGATGAAGACTACATAGGATATCGCAAGGCTGCTAATACTTATACATACAATACAGATGAGAATTTCCTAAGACTAACTAGTATCTACATCATCTCGGTAGCTAAAATGTCCCTATTTAAACTAATCTACAGACAAACTTCAGTTCTGGCTCACTACAAAAGGGCAGCACATAATGTATCAATCTCAAAGAATGAACAAGTGGTAGCATGCAGAGGTATGTAAATTAGATCCCTGCATCAGCATCATTACATTTTATGTATATTAAAGATGTTAAAGGTGTATGTTTCTATGATCTTTCGACTTATAAAGAGCTCGAAGGGCCAGAGTATAATGTCTTCTAGGGAACAGTGACTTCATTGATCTGATTACCAACTAAAACTCAAAATGTCTTGTACTATAGAACTGTGGTAGGAAGAATTGTATTCTGGAGACAGGAAGGTCAAGAGATAAGTATGTCCTTTGAACTTTTAATCATCTAAAATTTGACTACAGATAGAGCACCATTTATAAAAAGTTTATCTCCCATAAGTTCGGGCATGGCGGGGAGATAACTTGTCTTGCTATAACTAAAAGTGGGGTACCAACCCATATCACAGTTGGATCACAAAATGGGGTCATTGCTGTGTATACTTTTGATGATACTACCAATTTCAATCTTGTCTTTGTGGTTCTAGTCCCTGATACAATTCCTAAGGCATTGTCATTCATCAACAATCCATCAAAGGACGTTCACGTTTTTGGACTTAACAATGAAAAAAAGTGAGCATGTTTCATCTGAACAAATTTCAAACTACTGACCTGATGTATGCTTAGAGTGCTGTTGAGAGGTGATAATGGGTTTTTAATATCAAACAAAGATCTGGGAACATTCATGTAAGCGGTTTTGGATCATTTTTGAGAGGTGAATAGTGACGAATGGATGTACAGTAGGTCAGCATCTATAATAATGAAATATAACATAGTAATTATCGATAATGTCGATGGCAGTTTAGACCTTCATCATCTCAATTCAGGAAAGTGCATCAGGACTTTTCTGACAGAACAAGTCAGAAAACATGTGCTGAGACAGATAGCCTTCATTGAAAATGGAAAGTTTGTCATATCAGGAAGTGATTGTGGAGTTATCTATATCTTTGACAGGAAGACTGGATCAAAGGAGCAGGTTCTTTGTCACTCCGCCAATAAGAATGACCTTGTTCAAACCATAGTGGTAAGTTGGAAGGAACCATCACTGTACTTGATAACCAATGTACACTAGGTGCAAGAAATAAAGGATGTCAATATTATAGTCTCCGCTTCCTCCAATCAAACCAGTGGGTATATCACTATATGGAAAAGAGACTTAAAGTAGAGTAGCAGCTGGACAATATGGGGGTTTCTGTGGGTTTGCAAAGTTGCTATCGAATATACCTTCAAGGCCTTGTTCGCAATGTTTTTAGTATGGTATATTACTGTAAATGTCATCAGGCTGGTAAGCAATTCTATTCGCAAGATCAATTAATTGAAGTCACTTACCCCTTTACTTATAGATAGAAGCACATCTTGATGAATTGACTAGAGGTATCGTGAATCACTATATAGTTAGAAGGGAGTATGAAGCATTCCGAGCACTCTCAACAAAGGTGAAGAATGGTTTCAGGGAGACCAGAGAAGGGTTCAAAGCTATACTTGTATGGGACAAGCCAAGGAAGAAAGTTAATGGAGTTCTTCAATACATTTGATTATTAATAGCTGAGTTGTACTATTAAAATTAATGCATTCTGGCTTTTGCTCTGAGATATTAAACAGCAAGAAATATGAAGAAAATAACATTGATCATGGATTGAAGTGATAAGGGTAATGATGCTGCAAGTTGTAAAAATGGTGGTAAGTCTTTTTTTTGTTGACTTGAATTGTTCTCAGATTGAAAGCCAGCAAACTATAGAACACAGCCCTGTGATTCACATCTTCCAACAAGAGGCCTACAATATTGCTAAAATACAGGATACAACCCTGTCTTTTAGTGAAGCTGTCATGGTAAAGGTCGCATATTAGGCACAGAAGGCAGGAGATATGAATGGGTGTTAGTTGCACTCCCATGATTCACCTACATAATCTTTCCTTGCCTGACTTTCTTGGCGATGGTAAGCCAATTAAAGTTAATAGAATTTCTATTGTCTAACCATTCTGACCATTTCCTCAACAATGCGACTCCTCCTTCTCCATCTTCAAATTTTTGATATTTTATAATAGATATCATTATCAATATGAGTTGTGAGGGTAACATGGGTTGTATCCAAGTTGCTCTTCACTCATATCCATCAAACTTGAAGGTGACATGGATTGTATTCATGTTGCTTTTCGCTAGACGTTGTCAACTTTGAGAGTGATATAGGTTATATCTATGTTACTAGTAGCCCAACCTTTTTAAATCTCATTCGAGGAATACTAGGTAGAGTTCTGGTAATTCTGCAGTCATTTTGTAAGTACAGTGTCACTATTTGCTCGAGTTTTAATAATTCTAATTCTCTTATATTAGCTATATAGCTGTCTCTGCCATCTATATCTTGATATCCTTCTTGTTACCTCTTGTAAAAGTATGTAATTTCTTAAAAACTCATTGAGCAATTACTTATGTATATCTGCTGTAGGATGTCACAGCTCTCCCAAAAGCCTTTTTATTATCTTCTACCTACAAGTGGCCCATTATTTTATATAAAGGATCCCGAGCATTATACTTTTAGGGATAATCTTTCTGTAATCAAGTCTGAATGAGTTCAGGTCTTCCTTGAGTCCGATGTTATTTATACATCAGTTCTCGCAGTCTTTACTGTACGGTATTCTGTTGTGCCCTCTACAGGAAATTCTGAATCAAATAATCCCACTTCAGAAATGGTCCTTACCTCAACAATTCTGTCAATGCAACTATGTTGCTCCTCTTTATTTTTATATCCCATTCACACCAAGCAACCTCTAATTTGAAGGCTCAGTTTTCAGCCACCTTTACTTTGATCCTTATAGTCAACCAATTAAGGTTATTGCTTCTAGATATCATGTATTGAAAACAGTCCAGAAACAATAGACACAACTTGAGAACATACTACTTCAAGTTGCCAAGTGTGCATGTAAAGTTACTTGTTCTCATCTCCTGCTTCTATTCTCTTCTGATGCACCCAGCAGATATAGGTATCAAAAGGTTTACAATAATTTCGGAGGAGCTTTAAAAGCTCTGTATAATTCTAGGGATGCTTTCATTGGTCTAATTGCATATATTACATAGGTGATCAAATAAGCAGAGTAGGCAACAAACTTAGTTAATGAGTTCAAGAGGCCAGAGGACAAATTTTACTAGTTAAATTCATTGCTTCAGAAGGATTACAGTGTTGATAGTAGATGGACTAACTGGTTGATGAAATGTGATATGCTTTTCAGTGATATACCTAGAATTGGTGGTTTTATTGACACAAGCATTGATCGTGATTGGCAACATTACATCCCTGTCTTCAACTATGCCAAAGTTCCTTTATGGTTTGATTTTGGACCTCGCAAGACCATTTCCTTATGAATGCATATTGCCGTGAGATACCAACCTGGACAGCAAGTGATTCAACAACTCAGTAATGTGCAAACAATCATTTGGACCGTAGTTCCCAGTATTCTATCGGATTCTCACCCTGGAATGGGTACAACCCCACTTTGTTTACCCAACAGTGGTCAAAAGACAGGCGAGACAATTGATCAGTTTATTAAAAGAAAGTAAGCATCAATAAATGATAAGTACAAAGTTGCATCGGACTAAGACAAAACTTGGTGGTCGATAAGAAAGGTTGCTCATGGTGATTCACAGACCATGCCTGGTTTGACATTGAAAGCACCTGTCACCTATGTCTGGAAATCTATCAATGAGTCATTGGATGAAGGTTTTTTGCTCCGAACCTGGGTGTCTCGAAATGAGGTGGATAAGTAGTAGTGAGACTTTTGGCCTGACCAATGATTCTACAATGAGGTCGATCATAGTTGGGACCTTTGTCATCTTCTTGGGCAAAATAAGGAGTGATTACTACCTCTAGGACCACCTCAAGAGGATTACGAAGAGGAGGAGGAAGATGAGCATTGCATATTTCCACGAGATACTATATTCTATCCTCCAAAACATATTTGGCCTTCAACAAAAATAGCAGATGTACAGAAGAATGTGAAGACTGACAACGACTTACCACATGAAGAATGTGATTCCTCAAACAAACAGATAATGGGTAAGATCCTTCAGCTGAATATTGAATTTGACAACTTCATTATTATCCTGAATAATTGGTATTTCTTTATCCTGAACCCTCCTCATTCTGTTGAATTTGAGACCATGCAAGACACTCTTTCTCTTCAACCAGCAGTGCAGATTCTTGTTCAGTGTCAGGAGTAAGTTGAAAATGAACAGACAGAACAGATGATATGCAAGCTCATTACTGGCTTGATATGCAAGTTCATCCTAAGGTCTTTGATATCTCTTCCTCGACTAAACAATGATAGTTTTAGGATCATCACCAGGAACTTTTCCATCTATGCAGCTGCATCATTGAGTTTACCATGTCTTGATAGTTTGACTGCTTCAAACTGGACAGGATCTACTTACCAAGTTGTTCCTATTGATAAGGATATGGAAGCTAATTGGTCACTTGTAGTGTCTGACCCTCATGTAGCTCTATTCATCCTTTGCTCTTATTGGGGCCTATCAATACACCAGGTTGCTCTTCAATTACTCTCCTAAGGAATACCATTCAATACCTTTGTTTCAGCTGTTGACATAAGTGTAGAAGTCACCCGTCAACAATTTCATGAGGGTTATCTCCCTACTCCTCTCAACTTCACTCCTCTTAATAATATCAATAACTACTCACACCTTTTCATCACCTACGAGGAGATTTGACGTGACTACCTCTGCAGTTCTCCAAGATTCAGAGCAGTACTTCTGGTAGGAGGAATACTGTGGTGCCTTGCAATTGATGCCCTGGTCTCTAATGTTGTACTTGATAGCCCATCAATCCTTGCTTTAGAGTAAAGTTGTTCTTGGGTGCTGGATGATGCACCCCTTACTGATGATGTCCTTTATATCGATAAGGAGGAATTTATCTGTGGCGTCTACAAGGTGTCTCATAAAAACTGTAAGTTCTGTGATGACTTGGGTAATTCTCCAACTGATTGGTTGTTTCAGAGTATGGAGTTGTTGTCTCTTATTCTGATATGTCTTGGTGGCCGAAGCAGACTGTTTGGCAGAAACACAACCTCAATGTTAGATATTGGACTTCTTACTGTGAACATTAGTATCAGTGTCATCGTCAATAACTTTTAAAGAGCGATGAGTTATTGTTGAAATATGGCCTAAGGTCTGCAATGGTATAGTTTGGTTCATTGAAGTTTAATGCTCAGACATTAAAAGTCAATATATATAGTATTGAGACAGCAAGGAATGCTATAGCAATAGTATAAAGTGTATTACTAGTATCTATTTATGTATAATCTTGGGCTTTGAGTCAGCTATTTTTCCTCGATGGGTAATAAACACCCATTTAACACACAGTAATCATTCATGCACCAGGTAATGAATTTTTTTGGCGAAAAGATATCACATCTTTTTGGAGATACAGACTGAAACAAAAATTCTATATATTTCTGGCTAAAAAGATAGTCATGAGGATTCATAGTATTTGGAACTCTTCTTTTGGATGAAAAACTTGTAAAATTTCCTTCGGTTGAATTACTATGAATGTTTCAAGATCTTGTTTCCACATTTTTGGTACAAATATTTGTCATCTTTTTGTCATAATAGATTAATAAAAGATCTTCAACTTTTTAATTACATTGATAAGTGAGTATAGACTTGAAGTTTATCTTCGCTATGAATGTCAAGAATCATTTTAAACTTTTGTTCTCATCTTTTTTGAAATTTCTTAGCCAAAAGAATTATAAAAAAACTGTAGTGTAATGAAAAAGCTTTACTAACTTCTCAATCAGTGATACAACCTTTAACCTCCAAGAAGTTTCTGATTTTTGTGATATGTTGCCTCATCACCACTTTGTATCTCACTTCTCCTTTAGCTCCCATAATGAAATATATCCAACTAGTCCATTTGTATGCTCAGTCCAAATATCAATGATATATATGACTAGTTGGTATTTGTAGAATGGTATTAAATCTCCTCACTCCCATGACTATGGTTGATGAAGGTCAAATACTGCCTTTTCATATCATTGAATAATCTTTTGTATTCTTTGTGTGTATGAATCCAAAATTATCAGCTCTTTTTCATAGTGTGTTTTAGTAGAGATAGATGAGAATACTAGAGATAGCTGAATTGAAGGTAGATGTATTTGCGTGAGAATTGTGAGAGTCCCAATATTGAAAAGAGATATAGTTGTACTAATAGAATTATCTTCTGTATTAATTGGAGGGTTGGGAAGGAGTAAGATGAGTTGTGTAACAATTCAAATAGCTAGAAATGTCAAGTTGATGGTCAGATAATAAAGGTTACAAGAAAGAAAAAGATTCTTACATGATTTACAGGATTTCTTTTGACCTAATCCTTCAAATTGAATCTCAAGCCTTGCCATCTTTTTGTTTGATTCTTTCAGATGCTGCCAAACTTGATTCTATCACAAATGTTGTTCCAAAAGAAGATTGGTTGTTAAACCTTGAAGGGATTGAATAAACTGATCTAAAAGATCTTTATATGCTGTGTAAGCTTCTTCTTCAATATAATGAATGATGGGCAATACAGTAGCAGCAAATTCTCGAAATATCTTTGAGGTGAAGGGAGAATAACTGAAGATAGATAAATTTAAATACAAGGTAAATATTATAGCAGTATCTTGAATTAATACTTTTCAGAGCCAGATCAAAAGTTGAAGGAAGTAATAAAGAGTAATATCATCTTCGAGTTTGTTAGAGTGAATATATGCCTGTGCTTTTAATGCCTTGAGTTTATCCTCTGCCCAGGAAAATATCTACTGTAGAAGTTCTTGAAAAGGCTTCAGCAATGACTGCAGTAATAAATATGACTCTTTCTTCATTGCACTGAAAGTTGCTACTGTAAGCATCACATCTGTTAGAAAGGTTCTGTTATAACAAGCCTCCAAGTGTCTTAGTCTCATTGACATCTACTCTATGTGAATGGGAAGTCTGTGTAGCATAGGAGCATCCAGTATGTGTGATTTTCATAATAAATACATCATTTTCTGAATACATCTGTGCAATATGTTTGTAATGATCTGATATATCAACTGTCAACTCGAGTTCTCAGATGACAATAATTGGGAGATTACAAACTTACTTGAATAAGATATCTCAATTTTAAGATCTTTAGAGAGAAAAAGATGATAATTATATTATTCCTGGTAGCCAAACTTGCCGAAGCCTGGTGTATCAAAGACTGGTGCAAAATCTGAAAGAGGTATATTGATAATATGAAAGGTTACAAAGAGAAGGAATACTAATCCACTGATAGAACATACTTTCACTTTACAGTAGTGAATTGCTTCATGTTCATCAAGTGAGTCTATCTGATTATGTTTTGTATTATTTGTAAGCACTGTAAGAACCTAGTTTATCTTAATGTTAGATTTCTTCTTACAGGTTTAAAAATTGAAAGCTAGTACATATCAAAATTTTAAACCCAACTTGAACATTATGCAGAGGCATCTCTGATAAGAACAAATCTGACTATAAAAGTATTCAAAGACTGTTCCTATGAAATGCCATTCTACAGCTAAAGAGAAGTATAGTGCAGTCTCGTAACCTTACCCAGAGGTTTCTCAGTTCAGAAGTAGCAAATCCCCACATCAAGCAATGATACAGCTTATCTGAACTATATATATCTGGTAAAATATATTAGATTCTACTATCAATAAGCTATACAAGAAATAGTTTACCTGCAGAGAATCCCACTGCTTTGATTGCTTATGCAGATATGATATGCTTAGGTTTAGCTCATCTTGCAGACTCTTCAAAGAGGTGAATATCCAAATCAGTCCATAGAGATATGTAAATGGTTGAGTCATTTGGGTAAAGATACATGTAGGTAAGATGGTAGTTTTCACAGAAATGCTCAATTTGTCAACAGTTGTATCAGAGATGATCTCAGATGATTAGTATTTGCACTAAAGAGATACTATAGTGTCAGTAAGAAGTACAGTAGAATAAAATATCTGAATATACCTTTGGCTGTTTCATCTCATACTCAAGATACAAACAAACTTTCACAATAGTGATAGAAAACAGACTGATAGGTATCCAGAATAGTTCTTCAAGTTTATATTGAGCCTGCAATGAAAGCTACCACTTCTCATATGTGGCAACATACCAAGCATAAGTTTTAGCCATCTGAGTTCATCCTTGATTCTCTTTCACCTGTGCTGCTTGATTTTTGAATACTTCCTTTTGAAGAAGAGTAAGTGACCCCTCATGTGTTGGTTGATAATCTATGTATTGATCATTCAGGACTTGCATCGAAGAAGTATGATTAAAGATTAATGAGGATTGGATGTCAAAAATTGTAGTGATAGGAAGAGATGGAGTTTGAACCTGAGCAGGATATTGATAGACAGTCATGAGAGAAGATTTTGAAGAGTCCATCACTGCAGATGACATGTCGAATTACATTAAAACATCCTGCAGCAGTGGAGAATGTGATTTAAGTGGTTGCAATCATCACTGTTTAAACTTCATAAGTTTTTCTTCAATATTATCAATTGAAACAAATTAAAGTTTTTTTGATATAGTTGAAGATAACATTATTGAGCTTAGATATCTATGATGTTAGTTAGCACTATTTCAAAAAATTTTGGTAGATTAATACTCATCAAGGATATGATAGAGTAGAGAAGGGGATAGTGGACAACGAGAATTAATAACTGGATAGAATTAAAAGGTTAGTAAGTCAATGAATAGATTCAAAGAAAGACACATACAATGTCATTGGGTTTCAATGTAAATATTTTGACTAATCCAGAGATTATATTCTGTGATGTTTTAAAAACATACAGAAATCTCTTTTATTGTATTTCAGTGACTGGTGATTGCTAAAATAGAAAAACCAAAAGGATTGGGGCCAAAAAATGTTAACCAGTAATAACTCCAAAGTTTTTACTAGTTAAATACTTTAGATTGTCTAGAAAATACAGGTTAACTCCAGTCTTGTCTACAGGAAAAATTCTATATAAGATTTGCTGCTCCAACAATGAGTTATAATAAAGAAAATGAGTACTCACTAAAGATATAAGCTGTCAGTTCTATTGTTAAAAATTGTAAGTAAAAAATGAGGCCAACTAAACTAGCATTTTACCTTAAGAGAAGTTTTAGACTAATGCACTGCAAAACTTGCACAGCTACTAGTAGTTCTCAGTAACATCTTCCAAACTGGTCAGCCACAATATCAGGAGGAGAAGGTCACTATTAGAGGTTTCAATTTGATAATTGAGAGTTGGAATAAATAAGATTTGATTTAGGCAGTGATTTTACAATATAGATTAGAGGATAGGACTAAGTACAATGGAAGGAAGGGTGAATAAGAATGCTTAAGAAGGAGAACTAACAAAGAAAGAACAAAGGCTTCAAGTAAATATGAGACTTGCAAGAAGTACAGCTCTTAGTGTTGATGACTAAATTTGGTAGATAGATGCCTCAAAAAGGTTTTTTGGTTCATTTGGTGAGTGCACATAGTGACTAGTGTATACGATGATGGTACACTTCTTTCCTTAAGTAGAGCATCTCCAAGACTGTACCAGAGCCAGTATAGTACCTAAGTTATATTGTTTTAACTTCAATATAAGATAGATAGATTTGTTGCATTAATAAATAATATTCAAAATGTAAATCTATACATAATTAATTAAAGGCTGAAAGAGATTGAAGTATTATTAGCAGAGTTATAAAGGTTTGAAGAAATTCTTACTGTTTTTGAATAATGTTGCCGCATTTAGAAGCTGTGGGTGCTATTTCTTTCAGACATCTGAAAGAAATAGCACCGAAGTGGTGTTAATATCACATGACCTGTATTTCAGTAATCTGCATAATAGAGCCTCAAAAAAATACAAATAAAATCCTAAAAATCTCGAAAAAATCATAGAAACTATCTGTAGATATAAATTACCTAATACTTGACCAAAAGGGGTAAAAACATTATATAATCACTATATACTGACTACAACAGCTTTGTCAAATAAGTATAACTTAGTGAGTTTTAAATATTTTCACACACTTTAATAATCAAAGTTAGAGGTGTATTGTATATAAACAACTTTTATTATTAGAGTGAAGCCATGGGAGTTGATTCTAGGCCTCTACAGCTCAAATAGTAGCCTGATTGGATTCTATTGCCATTTTAGAATATCTCACACTCCCTCAGTCACAGAGATAACTCAGGGAGTACCATTTTCGATAGTTTAGGTGTCTTTTCTATCAGAGCTTGGATACAAAAGATACCAAGAGGTTCAATTTTCTTTGCACCCACTTATTATTAGTGTAGATGCTGATAAAGAAACACAATGGATTTCAGAAACCAACTAAGTGGAGGCAGCTGCTTTTGAACACCAAGCAACTCTGACTCTGAACATAGTAACCCTATTGATGTAGACCCAGTTGAAACTAAACAAGCTACTCCAGTAGCAACTATAGTACCTGAACAAACCACCATTTTTTCTGTTGAACAGTAGAGGGCCCAGAATCCTAGCAATTGATCATGAGGATACCAGTTTAATCAATATCGAAATTACCTTCAAGTAATTAATCTTACTAGTCACAGTAACCATCTAGCTCTATTCAATCAAGCTGTACTTAATTATAAAAGATCAAATTACACTCGAATCTCTTATATCAGACTCTCTAGCCCAATTGTATCAAACCTTGTTGAAATAATACTAATAAATAGTCAAGTTTTGCAAAGAAACCTACCATCAGGAAATAACTCCCCACCTCCACCACCTCCCACAGTAACTGCACCAATAGCTACTGTACCTACTCCCACTGTCAAGCTTGACAAACCTGAGAAGTTTACTGAAAAACTGGAACAAGTCTGGCACTATCTAGCACATTGTAATCTATACTACATGGTGAATACTGGGTTAAGTGATATTCAAAAAATCATTTACTTCTTATTATTCATGGCCAAATGTGGTACAATAGGAGAATGGATAACAAGAACTCATAATATATTGAAAGAAGACCAAGGTGCAGTAGCAAATGCAAAGGTAATAGATGCATGGGTACAATATGTCACAGCATTCAAGTTCTAATTCAAACAAGGAGATATAGAACAGAAGGCTAGAGATGAGATCTATAATAGCTATGCATCAAGGTTCTTAGATGTGCTAAGCAGAACAGGAATCACCAAAGAATTAATGAAGATTGAGCTTTTTAAATGAGGGCTTAATCAGAGTTTACTCCTAGTTTGCCTCAACATAGAAACCCTACCTGCAAACCTGACAGACTGGATCAAGAGAATGTCTACTATTAATAACAATCAATGAGCAGCATTCTATAGAGTAGGAAATACCTTCTGCTTCTATAATAATAATTACTCATCCAATTCTTCTCAATGTTAAGTACGAGACCCGCAGGTGTACTTAGTCGGCGTCAGGAAAGCGGCTAAGTTGGGATCGGGGAACCTTGGCCTCAGTTCGCGGGGAACTGTGCCCTCACTAGGTCTCTGGTTCTAACTTCAGAGTAAGCTGTGAACGGCGGAGAGTCAGAGTCAGAGTCGGGGGAGAAGACGAGAATGTAATAGGACGCCTCCATGTCAGGACGGACAGAGGGTCGAGCCAACACAAGTGGAAGGGAATGGGGAAGTCGGGAAATGGGAATCAGAAAATCGGAGCAAAGAGCAGAAGGGCGTAATACTAATGTGATTTACGACTGAGGAACATTCAGTCATTCATAGTCTAGCTTAAATACATGGTCGGAGTATTCTACTGGATAGTCCAATGCTGTGTCTACAAGGTGTATATGGTGCAGGAAAAGTGCAACTACAGCGCGGAGTCCGAATGGCTGATCAACCGGGATTTAGCATAACCGAACACGAAGGAAATATATGTACTACGGAAGAAAAAATGCATGCCCTACAGGTGTTGAATATCCTCATGGTGCCAAGCTCATGGAGAGTCAGACCGGGATCCGATTGGGGTTGTCGGGATCTTTTGTTGGGTCCGCTCAGGTTTTAACAGTATCTCCCCCTTAATGACCTTATCCCTAGAAGGTCAAGGTACGTAGTCGAGGAGAGGGACTAGAAGGTTGATCTCCGTGATGGTAAGCATCAGATCGATTCCGAGAAGACTGATGATTCCCGCCTGAGTGCGTTATAAGGGCCTCGTCATAATCTTGTGGTTCCCTAGATTTTTTCCAAGTCCTTTTTCTTACTATGTCTCCACACTCCTCCAATTCCTCAAGCTCCGACATCGACGAGGACGATCAGTTACGGGTCCTGCAAGAGGAGTAGTGCCACATAGAAGAGCGGCATCGGGAGTTGGAAGTGGCACAGGCCGAACGACTGAGAAGGAAGGAAGAGCGGCGGCGTCACCAACTTGAAGAGGAGGCAGAGTGGAAGCGGGAAGAGGAGTGGAGGCAGGAGGAGGAGCGGAGGCAGGAGGAGCAGAGGCAGAAAGAGGAGGAGATGGCAGCTGTGAGGGCTAGAGCAGAGGCAGAGACAATGGCGGCATCGCCAGTCTCCCCAGTGGTGGGAACCTCAAAGGAGGGAAAGGGAAAGAAGAGGATGCGGGGAGAGGGACCTGTAGCAGTGGCGGAGCACTTTGGGGCCGACAGGTGTGGTCGGTGTCATCAGGACAACGAGGAGTACATGACTGTAGGGTAAGTACCTTTTTACTTCTGATTCCCTAGCTGACTAGTGACTATTACAGGAGCCGAAAATCTTGCAACCGGTGCAACACCAACAAGAAGAAGTGCGAGTGGCCATCACAGAGCAGGGTTCCAGTAGCGAAGTGGCCCCATGTGGAAAAGGCGGCTGCTACTGTAGCACAGGAGGTGGCATCGGAGGTGGGTGCAGTACCGGTGGTGGCAGCTCGGCTGGCTTTTTGGGAGGAGGTGGCCTCACTGCCGAACATGGTGGGGATGAGTACTACCGAGCTATTGCTAAGGGCAATAGCTCAAGAACTTAGGACGGAGAATGCCCACTGGCGGAGGTTCTGGGTCCATGTTGCGGATCAACTAGAGTTGATCTTGAGGCAGTTGGAAGGGAATGCTGAGGGAGAGAATGAGCACGAGGAAGAGCAGTCAGAGGCAGAAGAACAAAGGGTGAAGCAGGAGGAAAGGAGGAAGGCGGAAAAATAAGCGGAGGAGCGGATGGAAGCAATGCGGAGGCGGGATATGGGGGATGGGGATGAGGGAGCGGATGGGGCGGAATCAGGAATAGCAGTATAATATATCTACATACTCTCTTGTTTTCTTTTTTCTTCTTGAATGTAATTTTTCTTGTTTTTCTAAACTAATGAGTGAATTGAAAGGAATCGGAAAAGGAGAACATCGGAATTGGGATCGGAAAAAACCTAGATCGGAAGTGGCAGAATTTGAGGACAACTATACTAAGAGAAAGAAAGGAACTAGCTAAGAAATTTGAAGAGAAGTGAGAGAGCAAGGAATCAGAGCTGTCAGGATTTACACGGGGAGGGGACCGGGTTGATCAGGATACTTGATGTGAAACTCAGTAATTACTTCTTGTGCATGTTTGAGTTCATCGGTGGGAATCCAGTCAGTTTCTTCGGAGGTACCTTCATATCCTAACCACTTGACTAAGTATAGCAGTTTGCAGTGGCATCGTTTGTCAATCTTGGACTGGAGAATTTTTGCAATCTCATACTCGGGGTTGCCATCAACATCTTCGGAAGGAGGTGGTTCTTGTACTCACCCGGGAATGATTGAGATGTGAGCGGGTTTAAGTATGGAGATGTGGAAGACAGAGTGGACAGCATGCATAGCATTGGGAAGTTTCAGGGTAAAGGATTGAGGGCCGACTTGGGCGATGATCGGGAATGGTCCGGCATACTTGTCGGATAATTTCTTCGATGGACGGGTGGTACGGAAGTACTTTGCTTTGACGAACACTTCTTGACCAACTTGGAATTCTGACAGAGGTGCTCGTCGGGCATCGGCTGGACCTTGATATCTCTTCTGAGCTTCCGACATGTTTTCTTGGAGATGCTCGTGAAGGGAGTCCAAGTCTACCACCATTTGTCGGGCTTTGGACGACGCAAGGTCGCGTTCAGGATGGACGGTAATGTCGGGATAGTAACCTTTATTTGCAAAAAATGGCGAAAGACCTGTTGTAGCGCTAGGCACATTATTGTAGGCAAATTCAGTGAGAGGCAGAAGCGATGACTAATTGTCTTGATTGTAATTGCAATAAATTCGGAGATACTGTTCCAGAGTCTGGTTTGTATGCTCGGTTTGTTCATCACCTTCAGGATGGTAACTGGAGGTGAAATGAATGTGCATGCTAAGAGCTTCCCCTACAGATCGGAAGAATTGGGATACAAATTCAGAGCCCCGGTCGCAGGTGACATGATTAGGAACTCCATGCTTGGAAAAGACATGGATAACAAAGAGTTCCGCCAACTGTTCTAACGTGCAAGTAGTGTGTGTCGGAATGAATATCCCTTGTTTAGAGAGATGATCGACAATAACTAAGATTGCATCATAACCGGAGGAGTCGGGGAGTTGCTCAATGAAGTCCATGGAGATAGAGTCCCATGATCGGATTGGGACCGGAAGTTGTTGAAGGGTTCCGTAGGGCTTATGTCATTGTGGTTTAGTGCGCATACAAGTAACGCAAGACTTGCAGTATTCTTTAACAAAGTCGCGAAGACCAGGCCAATCGTATTCTCGTCAGATGAGATCAATGGTTTTGTTTTGGCCCATATGTCCTGCGAGGATGTGGTCATGCTTGAATCGGAGAATTCGGAGTCGGAGGTCAATGGAATCGGGAATGTAGATTAAGCCATGATAACGCAGGGAACTATCTTCGGTGAGAGTCCACTTGTCGGACCTGTCGGGAGAGTCGGTGAATTGGATGTACATAGGATCTGAAGGCAAAGCGGAGTGAATGTCTTGAAGAAGTGTATCTTGATCGAGAGTAATTGTTGCGCGGAGTGTCGGTGTCATGAGAACGGTTGCGCGTAGTGAAACTGATAACTACTCATTGGTGAATATTAGTTGGAGATTGTGCAGATTGACTGCAGCATAGTCGCTACTCCCCCCTTTAAGATAGATATCCCATCGTCTAGTTAAAGCGTCGGGTTTGGTACCAAGTTTACCTGGTCAGAATTGGATAATGAAGTTGAAATGAGAAAGGTATTCCGACCAGCGGGCCTGTCGGCGAGTAAGTAACTTGGTGGTGGAGAAGTAGGTCAAATTTTTGTGATCGGTGACTACGTCTATAGGGTCACCGGCACCTTCAAAATAATGTCGCCAGATTCGGAACGATTCAAAAATTGCAAGGAGTTCCTTGTCATGGACATCATAGTTGAGTTCGGGTGCAGTGAAGGTGCGGGAGTGAAAAGCGACTGGATGAATCTCATTGTCAGCAGTTTGAATGGACAGAATTGCACCAAGAGCGTAATCGGAGGCATCGGTTTCGAGAATGATCGGGCAGTCAGGAATCCAATGAGTGAGAACTGGCGCAGCCTTGAAGGCAGTTTTAAGCTCTTCAAAGACTTCCTTACATCTTGTGTCAAAATTCCAGAGGGTTCCTTTTCGGGTGAGTTGGGTTAGCGGGATGACGATGTCGGAGTAGTGGTGAATAAAACGATGGTAGAAATTTGCAAATCCTAGGAAGGACTGAATATCCCTAATGTTTCGGGGTTCAGGCCAATCCAGAATGATTTGGACCTTATCCTCCGACATCCGCAGTCCTTCAGGGGAAAGGATGTACCCAAGGTACTCGACGGTGTCGGAGTGGAATTCACATTTTTCGGGTTTGGCATAAAGACCATGTTTTCGGAGATGTCGGAGTACTTCTTTGACATGTTTCTTGTGGTCGGCCATATTGTCAGAGTAAATTAAAATGTCATCCAGGTAAACTATAACACTAATATCGAGCATATCCGCAAAAATTTCATTCATAAACTGTTGAAAAGCAGCGGGAGCATTAGTTAAACCTTCGGAAATGACCTGTCACTCGAAGGAACCATAGCGGGTTCGGAAAGCGGTCTTCCACTCGTCACCTTCGGCTATCCGAACTAAATGGTAAGTATGCTGAAGGTCAATCTTCGTGTAGATACTAGCTTTTCGGGGCACATCAAGAAGATCAGAGAGGAGCGGGAGAGGGTAGCAGTCCTTCTTTGTGAGTTTGTTGAGACCTCGGTAGTCAACACAGAGTCGCAGCGAACCATCCTTTTTCTTGACAAAAAGAACGGGAGCGCCGTGTGGAGAATTGGTTGGGTGGATAAATCCTAAGTTGACATTGGTACCGATAAATTCTCGGAGAGTCAAAAGTTCGAGTGGGGATAGGGAATACATAGCACCTGGCGGTGGTTCTGCATCTTTCTCGAGGTCAATGTAGAGATCGTACAGTCGGTGTGGCAGCAGCTTGCTTGCTTTCACCTTACTGAAAACATCGGCGTACTCGTGATATTCCTCGGGAATGTGAGAGAGGTCGGGTGGCGGATCGGGAGCAGAATCAGATGCAGCAGCGGATTTGTCGAATAGAGTGAATCGGAATGTCACAGAGCCAGGCAGCTTGGAAGCTCTCATGAATGCAACAGCATTGATGAAAGATATAGACGGCGGTATAGATGGAGGCATCGGAGTCGGATGATTCGGGGTCGGATTTGGCAGAAGCTCAGCTGGAGGACTTTCCAAAGGAGCAGGCGACGT
The DNA here is from genome assembly GCA_022606235.1 of Abortiporus biennis. Lineage (NCBI taxonomy): Eukaryota > Fungi > Basidiomycota > Agaricomycetes > Polyporales > Podoscyphaceae > Abortiporus > Abortiporus biennis. The sequence continues at coordinate 83,075 of JABYQP010000048.1, forward strand.
CGGGAGTGAGATCGGTGACACAGACGGACGGAAAAAGATGTGGCCCAATACCCAGTCAATACTCGGATTGTATCGGGTGAGCCAGCTGTATCCTAGAATGGCGGAGTATGAAGAATCTAGCGGGGTGACATAAAAAAGCTGTGGGAGGATCTCGCCAGAAGCAAAGCGGATTTGGAGTTCCACTGCTTCAGTGATGTATAAATTGATAGATCCGTCGAACAGTCGGAGGGGAATGCGGGGAATAACGAACATGTTGATCTTTTCGCGATTGATAAAATTTGGATCTATGTAACAATGCGATGATCCGGAATCAACTAAGCAAACGAATGAGTCCGTCGGAGAGTCCGATGCAGTGACATATTGAACAGGTATGTACAGAGCGTCAGAAGAAGAAGGGGTATCGGAATGGGTGGATGCACTAAGTTTACACTCTGTCGGGGCATGGTCGGGGCCAGCGCAGTCTTCAGGCTGTACAGAAATCTGAGGACTGCCCTCTAATTTCCTGTTTCAGGCTCTTGCTTTGAGGCGCGAGCTTTTGCGGCAGAAGAGGAGGGCTTCGGGCAGTTCTTGGTGATATGACCGAAACCACCGCAGAACATGCAGAGGTTATTGTCGAAGCAGCGTTTGCGTTCCTCAGGCAAGAGCTTGCCGTTAGAGCTGACAGTGGAAGGAGTAGATGAGGCGGCAGGCTTCGATTGCTTATTGTTCGATGGGGGGGCGGAGCTGGAAGCGGTGGCATTGTAAGAGTTGCTCGGAGTGGACTTCTTATCCGACCTAGTATTAGGGGTGGCCGGAGTCGAAGGCTTTTCTCTGCGTTTCTTTTCGCAGTCGCATTTCCAGTAACGAGTGTCGAGACCGTTTGCTAAAGCTTTCATAGCGGCCAGGGTACGGGGCTTCCCGATAGTGATCATTGCATCCTTGATACGAGAAGCAAGACCATTGTAGTACCGGTAGCACAACGCGTGATCATCCCAGTCGACTTTAGCAGCGAGTTTGTTGAAGGGGACATTATAGTTATGGATGTGTTGGTTCTCCTTCATCAGGAGGTTGTCCAGTTGATCAGCGGCTTCAGAGGCAGGATCTATGAGGCCAAATTGTTCGCGAAGTTCGCTTTCAAACTCATCCCAGTCGGTAACCCAGTCAGAATCATTACCGGTGAACATCTGGGGTTCAAACCAAGCCAGGGCGGTACCCGAGAGGTAGGTCAACGCGAAGAGGACCTTAGACTCCCCGTCGGGATAGTCGGAGGGACTGTTGTGGAAATGGAGCTGGCATTGGAAGATGAAGGTTTCAAGTTTGTCGGGATTGGAGGCATCGAAGGGGTCGGGATCTCGGATTTTCTTCCTTCGTTGAGGACGACTTGTAGACTTGAGAGCATTGGTAAATGCCGTGATCGCGACGGTGAGAGGATCGGGACTGGTGGAGATACTGCTAGCGAATTGAGGACTATCGGGGTTGTGAGAAGGATTGGGACCTCCTTCGCCACCACCATTGGGGTCGTTGGGATCTCTAGGATTGCCTTGGTTCTGCAGGCTAGCGGGATCGGGAGCGGACTGTGTTGCAGCCAACTGAGCAGCCATCTGAGTGTTGGCAGTTATTGTAGTGGAAGCAGCAACAGCGGCTGGAGTGGGAGCGGAAGCAGGTGCCTTGGAACTTCTAGCACCAGGCAGGAGCTGAGAACCTGATCCTTTACAAAAAGTGGAGATGGACTCGGGGGTTTTCACCAGAGTGTCGTCAGTCTTGGGAGGCATGAAAAGAGAATGAGAGGTAGTGAGAGTGAGTCGTAAATACTGTTAAGTATGAGACCCGCAGGTGTACTTAGTCGGTGTTGGGAAAGTGGCTAAGTCGGAATCGGAGAACCTTGGCCTCAGTTCGCGGGGAACTGTGCTCTCATTAGGTCTCTGGTTCTAACTTCAGAGTAAGCCGTGAACGGCGGAAAGTCGGAGTCGGAGTTGGGGGAGAAGACGAGAATGTAATAGGATGCCTCCATGTCAGGACGGACAGAGGGTCGAGCCAACACAAGTGGAAGGGAATGGGGAAGTCGGGAAACAGCAATCGGGAAATCAGAGCAAAGAGCGGAAGAGCGTAATACTAATGTGATTTACGACTGAGGAACATTTAGTCATTCATAGTCTAGCTTAAATACATGGTCGGAGTATTCTACCGGATAGTCCGATGCTGTGTCTACAAGGTGTATATGGTGCAGGAAAAGTGCGACTACAGTGCGGAGTCCGAATGGCCGATCAACCGGGATTTAGTATAACCGAATACGAAGGAAACATATGTACTACGGAAGGAAAAACGCATGCCCTACAGGTGTTGAATATCCTCATGGTACCAAGCTCATGGAGAGTCGGACCAGGATCCGATCAGGGTTGTCGGGATCTTTTGTCGGATCCGCTCAGATTTTAACACTCAACAATCTCAGCAATGAGACCCAAATGCAATAGATATTGATCGAGTCAATATCAGAGCATTGACTTAGGAAGAAAGGGATAAGAGAAGAAAGAAAGGAAGGTGCCCCCACCATGGAGACAAAGGGCATATGACATAAGATTGCCAAAAGAAGAGACAGAATGGAAATACAAATCAACAGGTGAGAGAAGTACAAGCAGAAGTGAGATTAGAGAAATTAGTTGATGAATCCCTGAAACAAGAAGAAACTCTGAAACAAGAAAGATCAAAGAACATGCAAGATAAACTGGCTGCAATAAGAGCTATAATTCAGACTATAAATGACAATGAGAAAAAATTAGTAGCAGACCTGTTCAATGATGCAGAATTTCATATTGAAGACTTGGATTTTTGAAAAAGTGACTACTACTAGTATATAAATTGCTTGGAATCTCGCTCTCCCCTGTAATAATAGCAAATACCAAATACCAGTTATTTCGAATACCTATTACATTGAGAGCACGAGATAAAATCATCAAAACCCAAGCCCTAATTGACTCTGGAGCAGGAGGAATCTTCATTCATAAGGACTTTACAAAGAAACACAATCTTCCATTTCGAACCTTGAACAAACCTATCTTAGTATTTAATGCCGATGGAACAAAAAAAATCAAAAAAGAATTACTGACTATACACTATGTTTGCTTGACATTGATAATTTACTTATTCCTCAAAAACTGTTTCAAACTGGAATAGGAAAAGAATTAGTGATCATCAGACTTCCATGATTAAAACAGTTCAATCTAGTAATAGATTGGAAGAAAGAAAAAGTTTATTTAAATCAGGAATGAATAAGGGAAATCTAAAATAAAAATCTCAAGCAGTACATCAAGAAACACATAGAATAAAATAAGTGAATTCAGTTAATTCAAACATTGATGGAAAAGAAAGGAACCTCAATATTGGTAGACATGGCATCAGCAACAGACAATTTTCATCAGTACAATGAATATTGAATTTCTAAAGACAAAAAGAAATTCAAACTCAGATTGGTCTAGATATGATTGAAAGTAAACCTGGCAATGAAAATGGTACAGAAATAACAGGAAAAGGAATCTGAAAGGAAACTAGAAGAAATGATTTCAGAATTTCTTGAGGACTTCTCAGATGTTTTTGAAAAGGCAACATTGAAATGATTACCAGAATTCTGACCCTATGATCATGCGATTAACCTGAAAGCAGATTTTATTCCAAAAGATTGCAAAGTTATCCAATGTCTTCAAAAGAGTAAGAGGCATTGGATAAATTCTTGGAAGAAAATCTTAGAAAAGGCTATATTAGACCATCGAAATCTCCACAAGTATCTTCATTCTTTTTTGTAGGAAAAAAGGATAGTACATTTAGACCATGTCAAGACTATCAGTATATCAATGAATGGACAATCAAGAACTGCTATCTGATCTCATTAGTATCTGAGCTTCTAGATAAACTACAAGGAGCCACCATCTTTTCCAAAGGAGATATTCAGTCAGGGTATAATAACCTTCTGATCCATGATGGAGATCAATGGAAAGCAGCATTCAAGACCAATTGTAGATTATTCAAACCAACCATAATTTTTTCAGTTTATGCAATTCTTCGGCAACATTTCGGGCAATGATGAATAATATCTTCAAAGACATGATAGATGAAGAATGGTTAGTAATCTATATGGATAATTTCCTCATCTTCTCTAATGATATAAAAATTTACCATGAAAAAAACAAGAAGGGTATTACAAAGGTTGCGAGATCACGATCTATTTTTGAAATCTGAAAAATATTTATTTGACCAACTGAAGATGGATTTTCTTGGAATGGTAATTGAATCTGGAAAAGTAGAGATGGATCCAATTAAACTCAATGGAATCAGAGATTAAAAAACTCAAAATCAGTCAAACAAGTTAGATCATTTATTAGATTTTGCAACTTCTATTGAAGATTTGTATCACATTTTTCTGACATATCTTGACCACTTGTCAATCTAACTAAGAAAATAAACTGTAGAACTAGACAGAGAAATACCAAAAAGCTTTTGAAGAACTCAAGCAAAGACTCCTGATATAACTGGTATTACAAATGCCTGACAAAATGAAACCCTTTGTATTAGAAACTAACACCTCATTAGTTGCCACAGAAGTGGTACTGCAGCAACTGGATAGAAATGGTAATTGACACCCATGTGGATATATTTCACAATCATTCTCTCCTCTAAAAAAGAGTTATGATATCTATAATCAGGAGCTATTGGGAGTAGTAAGAGGACTAAAAATGTGGAGGTACTATCTTGAGGGATCCACATTCTCCACTACCATGTTAACCAATCATTTCAATTTAACCTATTTCTGAAGTCCACAACAACTCACCAGATGATAAGCACAATAGAGACTATTCTTATCCCAGTTCAATTTAAAATTAATACACACCCCAGAAACTAAGATGACTCAAGCAGATTCCCTGACTCGACAACATTATCTAGACATGGAAGAAGGAAAAGAAAATGTGTTGATCTTGCTTCTGGATGAACTATTTGTGAGAGAAATCGATATAGAACTGACAGAGAAGATAAAAAAAGTTACCAAACAAGACATGATAGTAAATGAAGCATTAGCTACAATCAAGGGAAAAGGTCTATTTCCCATGCAGTTAACACTTTCTGATTAAAAAGTTACAGATGAAAGGCATCTTTTACAAGAATCAACAATATGTTCTACCAAATGCTTCTCTGAGAAGAGATATTATTAGTTGATTCTATGACACTCCACAAGTAGGTCACCCAGGAATTTTCAAAACACATGCATCTATCATACAATACTATTGGTAGCTAGGACTACACACTATAATTTCCAACTATGTCAAAGGATGTGTACTATGTCAACAGATAAAAACAAATACATATCCAATAATCCCCTCACTGCAACCAATTATATCCAACACATTATCAAAACCTTTTAATGTTATCATCTATGACTTCATCACTGACCTTCCACTATCTAATAGATTTGATTCATTATTGGTCATTGTAAATCACGACTGTACAAAGGAGGTAATTTTATCTTCTTGTATCAAAACAATTGATGCAATTGGAACTGCAAAGCTACTCTATGATGGAGTATATCAGTGATTCAGACTATGGAAAACTGCAATATTGGACCAAGGACCACAATTTCATTTACAAGTAATGAAAGAAATAGGAAAAATATTCAAGATCGATATCTGATTCTCCACTGCCTATCATCTGCAAACAGATGGACAGACAGAATGAACTAATCAAATAGTGGAAACATATATTTGAATCTTTTGCATAAACAACCCAGACAGATAGAGCAACTTACTCGCAGATATGGAAGTAGCATTTAATTCACACCTACCTGATAGATGAAATGCCATTCCTTTTTACCTAGTGATGGGAAAAGAACCTAACCTTATTCTAATATTCTTTGAACCAACCAATCTTCCTTCCCTGAATGAGTGAATAGAACTCTTGACTAAAGCAAGAAAAGAAGTCATAGCCACTACTAAACTAGCAGCAGCTAAAATGAAAGCTAGAACATTTAGTAAAGGATTCAAATCATTCAAAGAAGGAGACCAAGTTTGGCTAGATGCAAAGAATCTCAACCTTGAAGTCACTAACAAGAAGATTACTCCAAAAAGACAAGGACCCTTTACTATCACCAAAGTTATTTCCTCATTCACCTACAAGCTCAAACTACCTGAGAAATAGAATATTCATGATGTATTTCATGTATCATTACTTTCTCCATATGTGGAAATGATAGAACATGGACTAAACTATCTAAGACCACTACCTGAAATCATCAATGAGGAAGAAGAATATAAGATAGAAGGAATCATCAATCACAAGGTAATAAGAAGAAAGCAACATTACTTAGTAAAATGGAAAGATTATCCCATATCTGAGAACTCATGGATTACAGCTGCAGAATTCTATGATGAAGATGATAAATATCTGCCTCTCTTTCTAGAATATCTTCAGAAACATAAGCTTCCAATTTTTATACATATGGAAACCTAGGAAAAACATTAGAAAAACTGATCCTATTTCTCTGAGGACAATCTGAGAAATCCTTTCTCTCTAAGTCGAACAACAGATAAAAACACTCTCAACTTGAATACTCTCTCTTTATTCCTATCTCACTCACAACCCAACTCAACAAAGCTCATTCTCAACCACTGATCTACTTTAACATGAAGAAATCATCCTTCTCTTCTAACCAAACTAGATTTAATCCCTACACACTCACTGAATGAGACCAATGTGTCTTGAATACCATTTGAATCTGAGAGCATGGGTTTCACAATGAGATTTACTACACTGTCAATGGTGGACATTATATTCTTGATACCATCTCCAAATTTGAGACTCTTTAGACTAGACATCTGGAGGTCAGTAACAAGATCTCTAGTATCCTGAAAGAGTACCAAGATCTTGCCACTGAAGTCAATGTTTTCCACAACATAGCCATAGAGGGTCAGGAGCAATTGGCTAGACTACTGGTCAATCTTGGAGTTCGAGACCCACAACAAACCTACCTTAAAAACCACATGCTCACTCTCTTTACCCTCAACAAACTTTCTGAATACCCCGATTCCCCTTCCCAAACCTCTCCTGAGCCAATTTCCATTCCTCCTCCCAACACCTCTAACAATGAACAAGAATCCATCTATATACCATCCTCTCTATTGAAAGCAGTAGCAGAAGCTGAAGCAATCAAGAACTGGGAAAGAGCAGAAGAGTTGCTAGAGGACATCGCTAGAGAAGTGGTTGAGCAGTTCTTTCAATCAACTTTACCCACTACAGCTTTAGAGAATCATTTTCAAGCTAAGCACAGTATCACTCTCATCCACAAGTCTATCCTGGAAGTACCTCTGCCAGAGGATCCTAAGGAAGTTGATTGCAAAGTGTCTAAGGACTTCACCAAGTGAAACTGATAAGCCAATTGAAGAATATGAAATGAAGACACTCAAAGCTGCAAGGTCATATGAATGTCTTTGGATGAGTTCAATCATCATATCCTTGATCCAGTTACTATCCTAGTAGCTACCCCCATGACTGTTGAACCTATTATGAGAAGCTGAAATTACCCTTTTCTCATTGCCCTTATTACCAATATAGATGAAATCACCTTCAATCACTACCAACATAATATACCCATCAAACCAAGCCCTAGAACCTTCAACTCATGTAAATGATGTGGGTGACATAGACACTGGGCACCCTACTGTAATCAACCCAGATGTGCAGCATGTGGAAACGTTCAATACATCAACACCTCCCTCTATTTCTTCTGCAGTCAGTACCCTATCTTTCAATTTTCTGTCCTACCAGTCTGTTTTATTGAGATTAATTTCTTCCAAGTCCACTTATACTTTAACAAATATCACTTCATCAATAAACAAGAAAAGTACCATGGAATTTGATAATCCTGTGATACTAGAACCACATTCCCAGTATCCAGTGAATTGAATATTAGACAGAGACCTCATTACTTTTCTAGATGAACTCATAGTAAACCCTATTTGCTTTGACACCAGTCTAGTAGTAGGGTAAGCAGAAGTAGCAGATTAGATGGAGAATGCAAATGAGTTTTAGAAAACTTATTTGGGAAATTGTTTATGGAACAAGTATCAAACTCTTTCTACCAAAAACCTTACATCAACTATGGATCAGAAGGAGAGCATAACCTGTCTAGAGAGTACTAAGGTTGTTAAGGTTCGAGCTCAATGTGACTTGTTACTGTGACTATGACTATGGACTTCAATTAAGTAATTCAGATGACTAAGACTTGATTGCAGATCAAGGCTTAGTATCGAGCTGAGACTCAAAGTACTCAGACAGTCTGTGAAGACTTAACAAATCTATTGCTAAGCTAGAAGGATACAAGAGGTTGAAGTTAAGGAATCGACCTTTACTAAAGTACAGGTTTATATACAACTGCTCCAGCTTGATAAGTGCGAGAGTATCATCTAGAGATGAGGAGTAAGCTTGGAGAAAGAAAGGAGAAACATTGGAGAAACTTAGGAGAAACATCGGAGATAATAGTGCATGTGAAAGAAAAGGAGAAACCTAAGAGAAACTAATATAATACAACGTAGTCATTGTGCGGAAAGTTCCCTGATGCTAATAGTCCATAATAACTCCATATTATGTAAGAAAAGAGAAAAAAAGGTGGACAAGAAAAAGATAGTTATGTGATCTGTAACATTACCTCATGTTATAACCCTGAACGAACCCCGATGGAGAACCCGACCATTCCCGACCCGACATCAGTCCGACCATCCGTTCTTGGCGAACACGAGGATACTTACCTCCTGGAGAACGCACGCTTTCCACTCGTAGATACTTATGTTTTCTGCATGTTCACTTATGTTGTTTCCCGACTCACCGGTCATCCATACTTAGTATGTTTCCCTCATTGTAGACACAGCATCGGCCCTGTCGGGATTTACTCTGGACGTGTATTTAAGTTCTAGTATAGTCGACTGTAGTACCTCAGTCGTATATCTCGTTATATCTCGTTACATCAAGTACTCGTATCTATGTACTTCTGTATCTGAATATAGTCTACGACCTTCTGCTCCTTACGCTGATCCGTCCGACCCCGACTCTTCCACTTCTGTTCAATCCGACTTCCCGACTCAAGTTATTCTCAGCTTCCTCTCTCGCTCTCACCTTCTCCTCTGCTTTCAATCCTGACATCTCTGACTCTGACTCAGAGTCTTCCAATAAGAAGGATACTTTCCGCAAATAAGGAACCAAGAGGTTAATGGGGGCACAGCTCCCCGCAAGCTGAGGCCAAGGTTCCTCCGACTCCGACTTAGCCAACATTCCGTCTGACTAAGTGAAGTAAAGTCTACGTACTTAACACCCCAATACTACCTTAATAATTCCATCATTGATTACTTCAGCACTCCCCTGACATATTGTGTTCCCCAGCTGACCCATAGTCGATGTCATCATAGGGCTCTTGGTAAAAGGAGTTTGGTACCTGTTCCATGAATAGTTTTCTGAATGATTTCTCTAATACTCGTTTATGCTCTCCATCAGATCCGCTGCTCTAACTTGCTCTACTATTGGATTGGCTTCAAAAAGAGTAGTGTGTGCAAGTTCGTCGAGAAAAGTGATGAAGTCCTTGTCCAGCTTCCAGTTCACTGGATACTGGGGAAGTGGTTCTTGTACCACAGGGCTCTCGATGACCATGATAGTTTCCCTCTCTATCAATGAAATGGTGTTTGTTGGAATAGGAGTGAATCTGAAAGAAATCGATCTCGACGAAACAGACTGGAGGAACAGAAAATCAGAAGGGTAGACATTGACTGCAGAAGTAATACCGAGAGGAATCGGCATGTCGTACATTCCCACATGCAGCGCATCTGGATTGATTGCAATGAGGGGCCCAATGTCCATGTCTTCTGCAGTGTTTGCAAATATTGAATGCTCTGGGGCTTGTTCTGATGGGGACATTATGTTGGTACTTGTTGAAGGCAATTTCATCCATGTGGGTAGTAATGGCAATAGAAAATGGATGATTTCAGCTTCCCATAAGAGATTCATTAGTCACTGGGGTAGCCACTAGGATAGCGGCTGGATCAAGGATGCTAGAGTTAAAGTTATCCAGAGACATTTGGATGATTTTCCTGCTTTTGGTGTCCTAGTTTTGCATTCATCGATTGGCTCATTTGTTTCACTTGGTGAAGTTCTTAGTAACCTTGCAATCAACTTCTCAAGGATTTTCTGGTAGAGGTATTTGCGGGATGGCCTTGTGGACAAGAAAGGTACTGTGCTCAGCTCTGAAATGATTTTCCAGAGCTTCGCTAGGTGAAGCAGTCTGAAAGGACTGTTGGACAGCTTCTCTCGCTACTTCCTCCAATAGCTCTTCAGCTCGCCCCCAGTTCCTGATTACTTCTGCTTTGGCTTTGGCTTCTGAGGGTGATGATGGTATGTAAATGGGATCTTATTGGTTACTGATGAAGTTGGGAGGAGGTATAGGGATAGGAGAAGGGGATGATGCGGGTTCTGTATCAGGGTATCTGGGGAGCTCATTAAGGATGAATGGAGTAGGAGTTTGATTGTCGAGGTGATCTTGCTGAGGATTGTGGACTCCAAGGTCAACTAACAGCCTGACCAACTGTTCTTGACCTTCCATAGCGAGGTGATGATACTGGTTGATCTCTGTAGAGAGATCTTGACATTCCTTTATAATGTCAGTGAGCTTGTCGCTGATCTGAAGGTTACCAGTCCAAATCGTCTCGAACTGATTAATGGTGTCGAGAACATGATGTCCTCCACTGATGGTGTAATGGATCTCATTGTGGAACCCATGTTCCCAGGTTCGGATGGCCTTGAGGACATGTTAATCTCGTTCGGTAAGGGTGTATGGATTGAATTGAGTGGAAGTGGATGAGGAGAAGGTGGCTTGCTTCATGATGACTGGATGAGGATATTGTTTGGAGGTCTTGGGGTGTCTCGAGCTTTACTCGGACCAATTTGAGATTTCGATAAAAGTCACTATTGTGAATAGCTAATGGGGATTAGAGAAAAGAGGGTCTGCCTTAGAGTGCTTTTATGTTGACTTGATACTTCAGTGATAAGAAGTTTCTTTGGAGTATCTCTGGAGAAACTAGATAGTCTTTTTTATATTCTCTCCTATCTTCCCTCATTGGTGGGAATAGAAAGCTTGTGTTTCCAAAGATATTCCAAGAAGAGGGAAAGATATCCATCATCTTTGTCGTAGAATTCTGTTGCTGTTATCCATGAGTTTTCTGACATAGGATAATCCTTCCATTTCACAAGGTAATGATATTTTCTCCTTATCACCTTGTGGTTGATGATCCCCTCTACCTTGTATTCTTCTTCTTCATTGATAATTTCGGGTGGGGGTCTTAGGTAATTTGGTCCATGTTCCATGGTTTCCACATATGGAGATAGGAGAGATACGTAAAATATGTCGTAGATTTTCCATTTCTTAGGTAGCTTGAGTCAGTATGTGAATGCTGAGATAACTTTGGTGATAGTGAAGGGTCCTTGTCTCTTAGGAGTGATCTTCTTGTTGGTTACCCCTAGGTTGAGATTCTTTGCTTCTAACCAAACCTGGTCTCCTTCTTTGAATAGTTTGAACCCTTTACTAAAAGTTCGTGCTTTCATTTTTACTGCAGCTAGTTTCGTTGCAGCTATTGCTTCTCTTCTTGCTTTGGTAAGAAGTTCCATTTACTCATTCAGGGATGGGAGGTTAGTTGATTCGAATGATATTGGGATCAAATTGGGTTCTTTTCCTGTAGCTAAGGAAAATGGGGTGGTATTTCGTCTATCAGGTAGATGAGAATTGAACGATACTTCCATGTCTGTAATTAGATCACTCCAGATATCTGGGTTGTTTGTGCAGAAGATTCGGATGTATGTTTCTACTGTCTGATTTGTACATTCTGTTTGTCCATCAGTTTGTGGGTGATAGACTGTAGAGAATTGAGTATCGATTTTAAAGATTTTTTTTAATTCTTTTATTACTTGAGAATGGAATTGCGGTCCTCGATCTAATATAGCAGTTTTCCATAGTCCAAATTGTCGATATACTCCATCATGAAGTAACTTTGCAGTTCCTATTGCATCAATTGTTTTGGTGCAAGGAGATAAAATTACTCCCTTCATACAGTCATGGTCCACAATGACCAATAAGGAATCGAATCCATGAGATGGCAGAAGGTCAGTGACAAAGTCATATATAATGACATCAAAGGGTCCTGATGATGAATTGGGTAGAATCGGTTGCAGAGGGGGAATAATTGGGTGTGTATTTGTTTTTATTTATTGGTATGGTGCACATCCTTTGACATAATTGGAAATCATAGCGTGTAGTCCTGGCCACCAATAGTATTGTATGATAGTCGCATGAGTTTTGAAAACTCCCAGGTGGCCTGCTTGTGGAGTATCGTGGAATCAACTAATAATATCTCTTCTCAAAGAAGAGTTTGGTGGGACATATTGTTGATTCTTGTAAAATATTCCTTCTTCCATAGTTTTCCAGTTAGAAAGGGTTGACCTCATGAGAAATGGTCCTTTTCCTTTAATTGCTACCAGGGCCTCAGTTACTACTGCATCATGTTCGGTGGCTTTTCGTATTCTTTCTACCAAATTCATATCGATTTCTTATACAAACAACTCATCAGAGAGTAAAGTCAACATATTTTTCTTTCCTTCTTCAGTATCTAGATAGTGTTGCTGGGTTAATGGGTCCACTTGAGTCATCTTGGTTTCAGGAGTGTGAACCAGTTTCAAATCAAATTGTGACAAGAATAGTCTCCAACGTGCTTGTCATCTTGTTAGTTGCTGTGGGCTTTTGAAATAGGTTAGATTGAGGTGATCAGTTAACATGGTGGTAGGAAATGTGGATCTCTCAAGGTAATGTCTCCACATCTTTAGTCCTCTTACTATACCTAGAAGTTCTCGGTCATAGATGTCGTAATTCTTTTTAGGGAGAGAGAATGATTGTGAGATATATCTGCATGGGTGCCAATTGCCATTTCTATCTGGTTGCCATATTACTGCTCCTGTAGCTACTAATGAAGCATCTGTTTCCAATACAAACGGTTTGTTCTTATCAGGCATTTGTAATACCGGTTGAGTCAATAATCTCCATTTGAGTTCTTCAAACACTTTCTGACATTCTTCTGTCCATTTCCAGGGTTTGTTCTTCTTGGTTAGGTTGATGAGTGGTCGAGATATATCCGAGAAGTGCGACACAAATCTTCGATAGAAATTACAAAATCCAATGAATGATCTAACTTGTTTAATGGATTTTGGTGTTTCCCAATCTCTGATTCCATTGAGTTTGACTGGGTCCATTTCCACTTTTCCTGCTTCTATTACCATTCCTAAAAAGTTCACCTTGAGTTGGTCGAATAGGCATTTTTCAGGTTTCAAGAATAGATCCTGCTCTCGTAATCATTGTAATACCCTTCTTGTCCTCTCATGATGAATTTTCATATCATTTGAGAAAATGAGGAAATCATCCATGTAGATTACTAGCCATCCTTCATCTATCATGTCTTTGAAGATTTCATTCATCATAGCTTGAAATGTTGCCGGGGAATTGCATAAGCCAAAAAACATTACCATGGGTTTGAATAGTCCTCGATTGGTTTTGAATGCCGCTTTCCATTGATCTCCATCTTTGATCAAGAGGTTATTGTATCCTGATCAGATATCTCCTTTAGAAAAGATAGTGGCACCTTGCAGCTTGTCCAAAAGTTCCGATACTAGTGGAATTGGGTAACGGTTCTTGATTGTCCATTCGTTGATATACCGGTAGTCTTGACAGGGTCTAAACGTGCTATCTTTCTTTTCTACAAAAAAGAATGGAGATGCTTGTGGTGATTTCGATGGTCGAATATACCCTTTCCTGAAATTTTCTTCCAAAAATTTATCTAACGCCTCTTGTTCCTTAGGAGACATCGGATATACTTTATAATCTTTTGGAATAAAATCTGCTTTTAGATCGATTGTGTGATCATAAGGTCAGAATTCTGGTAATTATTCCGAAGTTGATTTTTCGAAAATATCAGAAAAATTGTGAAGAAATTCTAAGATCATTTCTTTTAGTTTCTTCTCAGGTTCCTTTTCTTATTGTTCCTGTGCCATTTTCATTGCCGGGTTTACCTTCAGTCGTATCCAGACTGATCTGAGTTTGAATTCTTTCTTATCTTTGGAGATCCAATACTCATTATACCGATGGAAATTGTCCATTTCTGGTGCTATATCAACTAACATTAATGTTCCTTTCTTTTCCATCAATGTTTGTGTCAATCTGATTCATTTGTTCCTTTCGATGTGTTCTTGAATATATTGCTTAAGATTCTTATTTTGTATTTCTTTTATCCGTTCCTGATTCAAATGGACTCTTCCTTTTTTCCAGTCTATTATTGGATTAAATTGTTTTAACCAGGGAAGTCCAATAATCACCGATTCTTTTTCTATTCCTATTTGGAACAACTTCTGAGGAATGAGAGAGTTGTCGATATCAAGTGAGTAAAGTGTATAGTCCGTAATTCTTCCTTGATTATTTTCGGTTCCATCAGCATTGAATGCTGAGATTGGCTTATTCAATGTTCTTGATAGAAGATCATATTTCTTTGTGAAATCTTTATGAATAAAAATTCCTCCTGCTCCTGAGTCGATTAGGGCTTAGGTTCTAATGATTTTATCTTATGCTCTCAATGTAATAGAGATTTGAAATGATTGGTATTCAGTATTGGCTATTATTACAGGTGAGAGCGAGATTCTAAGCGATCTACATACCAGTGGTAGTCACTTCTTCAAAAACCCAAGTCTTTGACACAGAATCCTGCATCATTGAACAGGTCTGCTGCTGAATCTTTCTCATCATCATTCATAGATTGAATGATGGCCCTTATCGCGGCCAATTTGTCTTGTGCCTTCTTTGGCTCTTCTTGCTTCGGGGTTTCTTTAGCAACTTCCTCTATCCTTGCTTCCACTTGTACTTCCCTAACCTGTCTATTATTGTTCCTGTTTCCATTCTGCTTCTTCTTCTGGCAATCTCATGCCATATGCCCCTTGTCTCCACAATAGAAACATCTTCCTTCTTTCCTTCACTTGTCTCTTTCTTCTTGGGTCAGTGCCCTTGTGTTGACCTGATCAACATCCATTGCGTTGGGGTCTCTTTGCCTAGATTGTCCTTGTGAATTGTTTGATCCGTAGTTATTATTATAGAATCTTAAGGTATTTTCTTCTCTGTAAAATGCTGCTCGGTGATTGTTGTCGATGGTTGAAGTTCTCTTGATCTATCCTGCCAGAGTGGTGGGTAGAGTTTCTGTGTTGAGGCAGACCAAGAGCAAGCTCCGATCAAGTCCTCATTTGAACAGTTCGATCTTTATGAGTTCTTCAGTTATTCCAGTTCTGCTGAGCACATCTAAGAATCTAGATGCATAACTGTCTGCTGATGCTCTTCCTTGTTTGAGATTGTAAATCTCATCCCTTGCTTTCTGCTCAATATCTCCTTGTTTAAATTGGGACTTGAATGCTGTGATATATTTCACCCATGTATTCATTACTCTATCAGCTGCTGCTAAATTTATATCTGCTTCTAATAGATTGTGAGTTCTTGTTACCCATTCTCCTGTTGTGCCAGCTTTGGCCATGAATGATAGGGAGTAGATAATTTTCTGGATATCTGTTAATCTATCATTCACCATGTAATATAAATTGCAGTGAGTTAGGTGATGCCGAACTTGTTTCGGTTTGCCAGTAAATTTCTCAGGCTTGCCGAGTTTGACAGTGGGAGTGGGTGCTGTAGCCATGGATGCGGTTGTTGTGGATGGCGGTGGAGGTGGTGGGTTATTTCCTGGTGGAGTTAGATTGTTTCTTGGCAGAGGTGGAGGTGGTGGTACTACTACTACTGTGGTTTCGGGGTTGTTCGGTGGTTCTGGGTTTAGAGGTCTAGTATAGGGAATCCAAGTATGGTTTGCTCTTTCGTAGTCAGCTACTTGTTGATCAAACCCTCCTACATAGCCAGTTTGATTGGTAAAGTCAATTACTCGAAGGTAATCTCTGTAACGATCAAATCTGTATCCTTGGGATCTTTTACTAGGGTTTTGGGCTAGCCACTCATTAACGCTAAGAACTGTGATTGATACTTATGTTTCTTAGGGTACAGGTGCTACTGGAGTAGTCTGTTTGATAGGTTCGGCGTCAATGGGATCACTGTATTCTAATTCGGAATTAGAGTTGCTTGGTGCTCAGAAGCGTCTGCTTCCGCTGGGTTAGTTTCTTGAATCCATGGTTCCTTAAGTTGGCACCTTCACTAATGATAAGTGGGTGCTGTTTGTTAACTTCGACCTAATGTTAAGGTTCGAGCTCAATGTGACTTGTTACTGTGACTATGACTATAGACTTTGATTAAGTAATTCAGATGACTAAGACTTGATTGCAGATCAAGGCTTAGTATCGAGCTGAGACTCAAAGTACTCAGACAGTCTGTGAAGACTTAACAAATCTATTACTAAGCTAGAAGGATACAAGAGGTTGAAGTTAAGGAATCGACCTTTACTAAAGTACAGATTTATATACAACTGCTCCAGCTTGATAAGTGCGAGAGTATCATCTAGAGATAAGGAGTAAGCTTGGAGAAAGAAAGGAGAAACATTGGAGAAACTTAGGAGAAACATCGGAGATAATAGTACATGTGAAAGAAAAGGAGAAACCTAGGAGAAACTAATATAATACAATGTAGTCATTGCACGGGAAGTTCTCTGATGCTAATAGTCCATAATAACTCCATATTATGTAAGAAAAGAGAAAGAAAGGTGGACAAGAAAAAGGCAGTTATGCGATCTGTAACAAAGGTGATCAATAATGGAATCATTGATAGTAGTATTGGGGTAATATTATAAAGTGTGCAGTTATCTTTGTCTTTTCTTTTCTTTTCTTACATAATATGGAGTTATTGTGGACTATTTAGCATGAGAGAATTCCCGCATAATGACAACATTGTATCAATAGCTAGTTTCTCTAGAGTTTCTTCTTATATCTTCTCACATACTTTTTCTATAGTTTCACCTAAGTTTCTTCAGGATTTCTTCATTCTTTCTCCATGATTACTCCTTATATCTGGACAATACTCTCACACTTATTAGACTAGAGTAGTTGTATAAAAGTATATACTTTAACCAAGGTCAAGTCTTTAACTTTGACCTCCTGTATACTTTTAATCTTAGCAATAGACTTGTTAAGTATCTTCACAGTCTTCTGAGTGCTCAGTCTCAGCTCGATACTAAGCCTTACTAGTAATCAAGTCTTAGTCATCAAGATTACTTAATCAAAGTCTATAGTTATAGTTACAAGAACAAGTTACATTAAGCTCGTACCTTAACACTATTCTAAAACATCTCCCTATATATCTGACTTATCTCAACACATGTATATTTTCCCCACCTTCCACTTCTTACTTTTAAAACCATACTATGATAATAATTTCAAATATTTCCCTTCTCGACATCTCTCCCATCTAGCTCCTATTATTACTGACAATAGAGTCAAAGAGTGAGAAGTTGATTGCATTCTAAATACTCAAAAAATAGGACATAGATACCAATACCTCGTAAGATAGAAGAACGAAGGATCTGAGGGTGATTTGTAGTTACCTAGTGTAGAGGTTAGAAGGTTAGCTGTATATGAAGTGTGGCTTCGAGATTATCCTAAAGAAATCTCAAAAAATAACCATTTGAAATCTAACTAGTGACATTTTTATTACATTTTCTCCCACTTTTTTCTCTCTCCTTTTTATCACTACCTTACTCATTTACCCCTACTCACTTTTCTTTATCCCTCAATTCTTTCCTTCATCCCTCAATTTTTTTCCCTATCACCTACCTCTTTTTTTTAGATATTGAAGAAGTATAATTATGTTAGATGATTACATGAACATTTTTATTCCTTCTTATTACATAATCTAATTTTCTTTTTTGTCTCAGTACTTAAAGTCAAATTCTTACCTTTATATTCCTTACTCTTACATTCTGAATATAAAGGTAAGTTTCATCATGCATATATTATATTCACGACTCTTACATTCCAAACATAAAGGCTTTTTCTATTAACAGTTCCTGAGTGTTTCCTATGCCAAGGTTCTACAGTTATTGTCATATCTATTGATCAAGAGATACACTCTTATCATAACACTATTGATATGTCAAGGCTGGATATTGTTTAATTACTATTGCATCAGTATCATTGATATATTTTGAAATTGTCACTCACCTCTCTAGAATTAGAACCTGTTGAAATACAAGTGAGGGTGGACCTGATAGAGTCCACTAGTTGTCCTCTAGCCCATTCCAACTTCCCAATCTAAGGATGCACATTGTAATCTTACTTACACTAGTGCTACTCTGGCTAGTCCTATGTAAAGTTCCAAACTAATACATTAGTATAATTTTAATATAATAAAAAATTAAATAGGCTACATATTGCAGTGACTACACAGTAGTTGTTTACCATTGAGTTGAACCTCAGTCTCAAATTTTGCCTACAACTGATTAGTATGATACCACTGAGTCTACTCACTATGTATAGTATTCAGATCTAACAATAGAGTGCAACCCATGGCTTCAGAAGAATTGTGTTGAATCTATGATAGTCTCTAAAGATGCTATTATAATTTTTTCTCACAGAAAAAAGAGTAGAGAAAAGCTAAGAAGTTCAAAAGTGTTTATAAAACTTTGGTCAAAGTGCTAGATATATTAGTGATAGTACAGGATAAGAAGAAATTTGTTAAATACAGTAAACAGTCCTTAGTTACTTGCTAGATACTGGGATGTCAGATGCACCTAATTGGGTGGAATACCAACTAAGTCAGAGTCAGAAGGACCTTGGCCTCAGCTCATGAGAAGCTGTGCCACTACAAGCCCTTGGTTCTTAATTTACACATAAGAGATTCTTTTCCTGAGGAGGACTCTAAGTTGGAGTCAGAGAAGTCAGAGGAGAAGTAAAGAAGAAGATGAGAGTGGGTAGGAAGCTGAGAGTGAAGAAGTCAGAAAGTTGGAGATCAAATAGAAGTATAAAGGGGGTGGAGTCAGATGGGATCAGATAAAGAAGTGGAAGGTCGTAGATTATATTCTCGAGTACAGATGTACAGAACTACTAGTGAGTAAACAAGTAAATGAGATATATAACTGAAGTACCACAGTTGACTATACTAAGGTTTAAATACATGTTTGACATATGTTCTAGTAATACTGATGCAGTATCTACAATGAGGAAACAATACTGAATGGGTGTGGAAGCAGAATGGCCAATTAACTGGGAATTAAGATAAGTAAACATATATGAAATATATGTATCTATATGAGAAATGTGTCTGTTCTCCAGGAGGTAAATATCCTCGTATTTGCTAAGTACCAATGGTTGGCCTAATGTCAGATCAAGATGGTCAGGTTTTGCTGTCAGATCAGGATGGTCAGGTTTTGCTGTCGGGGTTCATTCAGGGTTATAACAGAATTACCCAGATGTGTCGACTTTACCAGAAGATTGTGTCAAAAAGATTATAGTCTTCTCAAAGGTTTATAAGAAGATTTCATGATTATATAGCTTATAAAAGTATTACATTAACAATAATTCTTACATCGGCTTCTATAATCCTTACAAGATACATAGAATATACTTCAATCCTTATGAGTTTGGTAATGCCAGTAATTCTGGCACCTTTTTTGTAATGTAACTTTATGGTACTCTTTGAAAATCAATCCACCAGTAAATGTGACATTTAAGCACAATGCATGACTAATATATACTCATAACTCGTCAGTTTACCAGTAGTCACCAGTGATTCATGAATGAAAACTGATTGATGCACTCTTCAAAGGTGATGGGAGCCTTTTCAAGTTCCATGTCAACTCAACCCAGATACTCATTAGCATGTAGGTCACCATCCATAGGAACAATGACATTTGGATTCAAAGTGTTTGCCACTCTAGGGTTTTTGGAAAGAGCAGTAAAAGCTTCATCGCGACGAAGAGGGTTAGTTGAGAGAAAGGCTATCTCTTCCATCGCGATGTGAGTGTACTTGATCTCACACTGTGTGAGTTCTTCAATGTTAAATTGACTTTTGTCTGTCATAATGTGTTTGCTTCTAGGATCAGTGGGAGGGAAAGGTGGTAGTATCACTGGGGTGGCCATGTTCCGAGAGTTTTTCTTCCTTGACAGGGCTATCATTGTTTGCGCAGTGACTGCAGGTCTCCCGGTAATCTCAGACTTGACTGAGCTTGAGGGAGAAGTGGTTTTTCTTCTATGAGAGGCTGTAGAGATTGCTGTAGTTTTCGGTGGCATTTGGTTAGAGTAGAAAAACAAAACGACGAGATGATAGAAGTAGAATAGGTCATAGGAATGTCACGTGCATTACGAGGAGTCAGGTGACGTAGTTACTCTATAGCATACACCGCCGCGTTCTTTCCAGCTACTCGACCAACGACAATGACCTCTGTCAGTGCAGCAGGCGGGGTAGTTGGCCAACTCCCTGCCGATGGAACTCCAATAATGCATCCCAGTCGTCTTCCTCCTCAACTCCCCTGGCCCGACATAGGTTACATGGCCAAATGGTCTGTTTCCTCTTACAAGTTTGGTTTCGGTCCTGAATGTCTGAGAGATGGTGATCCGGATACATTTTGGCAGTAAGTTGCTTGAACCTCTAGATATATATATTTACTCGAATCAAATATCTTTTCTTTTGAAAGTTCAGACGGTCCACAACCACATTTCATAATCATAGAATTTCCTCGCAAAGTAGCCATCCAAGTAAGCTTTGCTTTTTGTGACATTTCATTCTCAATTCCTTCATTCTTCAATCATATTTCCTAACAAATCAATCACCTACAGAAACTAAGCTTATACCTCAGTTTTCCGCAAGATGATTCCTATACTCCAGCCACAGTGGCCGTACGAGCCGGAACAGGACCAAGTGACTTGCAAGACGTACGAGCAGTCACACTTGATAAACCCGATGGATGGTTAACATTCGATGTATCTTCCGAACCAAGCGATGATGGTGAAGGATAGTAAGTTTCCCCCGACCCTCCCCACAAACAAATCTTACCATTAAACGCTTTACCGTTTTCGAGATGTTGACGATTGATCGTTTTTGTGGTTTGTTTACAGTAAACCTGTACATGCGTACGTCCTTCAAGTTATCATTTTGGCGAATCATATGAATGGGAAAGATACGCATGTGAGAGGGTTAAGAGTTTTGGGTCCTATTCAAGAGTACGTTGACGTTCCGTTTCGTTCTTTCACATTAATGTTTTCTCATTCCTTTCATTCTTTCCTTGTTCCTCTCCCTTCCCTCCCTCCCTCCCTCCCTCCTTCTAAACTCCGAAACTCAACACGCATTTCATCAGTGACGTCCCACCAGATGAAGCCGAAGATCCATTCCCATGGAAAAACCCAGAATTCAAAATGTACGAATGTATCCGATGACTTGTAACGCAAAAGAAAAATTGGGACACTCGCCAACATCAACCAACCAATCCTCATACACAAACAAACCGATGCTATCAATATCATCCTCTTTAGATGGAGATGTAGGGAGAAAAACCCCGAATTGTCACATTACCCACATTTCAATCTTCACTACCAACTTGGGCTCTACCACTCAAAGCTTGTTTTTCTGGCCGTCGAATATCGGGATTCCCACCGCAGCGGCATCATGGGAGAGTGCGTCGAAAGGATCGCATATAGAGCAGGACAAGGATTAGTAGTAGTTGGGTTGAAGAAGAAGTTCGATCATATCATAACTCGAAGGCTTCACTGGTGGAAGTTATGTTTTCGCCCTCTTATTCTCTTCTCATTGAGCATGACAAGACGCTGTGTATTCATGGTCGGTGGGTTGTCTTACTTCTCAATCATCAACAAGACAAACCGCGTTGATACCTGGGCTTTAGGTTGTAATAATAGGATTATTATTATTACCTGACGGAATCTGTACGATGATCATGACATTTTCAATCCATATGTGTATTCGTCTCTAGATCTTCTCCAACCAGTCTACAGCATATCGGCTACAATCCTCCTTGTGCACGCTGAGGTGAGAGTATGCACCGTGCAGTAGAGAACATGTGCGGGACCGACGCTGTATTCAGTTGGAGACATGTGCTCGAGAAGGGGCTGTATGTCTCAATCTCCAAGACAACGTCGAACATTCGAATTTGACTAAATGGGACGATGACGTTGACGTTTGATGAACCTTGTAGCTGACAGCAGTGAGTGTTCCTGACGCGGTTCATCGCACAACCCGGTAGTTTCCGAAAGTCTACCAACCTCCGAATAGATACGCAAAATCAAAATCAAAATCATCCTCGAGGTCCAACTTCATTGTCATTGCCAATCAGGTACACACAAGCTGGTTGTGTTCATCGCATTCAGGTACTTTTCCTGGATGCAATTATAACAAACTCAGGAGTTGCTCAGGAGCATATCCGTGTACCTGACGATGGATCCTCGGTGAATGTCAGGTTCTCCCATACTTCTGTACCCACACGTTCCGGGACATATGCACCCGACAAATACAACGAGTCAATCAAGGGTCCATAGCACACCTCCATCTGTCCAAAACCTTCCAAATGCACATGTGTGCCTATCGTTTTTAATTGTATGCGTACGTTATATATACAGTTACCCGTCGTATACTTTAAAACCTAACTCGTCCACCAATTGCTATTCCCATTCCCACAGCCACTTCTTTGTAGAACAAGTGGCAAACGCCTTCGTCTTTTCCATCAGGGTAGTAACGAAGAACTGTGGACTCTCATTGCAGCCAATTAAAGTCCCCGTCGGTGGAACTACTTACAGGTCTACTACAACCACCGGTATCTGTCTTCCTCTTCTATTTCTCTACTTTTTTTCGTGTAACTCTGGAACGAGACCTTCTTCTCCATCCTCGGTAGTCGTCGTCCGAACAAACGTCAACATCTTTACAATCCAGAAACCCGAGATGCTTTGCAGTACTAATATCATATGCATACACCATGCAACTACACGCCATCCCCACATGTTAACATCCCACCAATTCCATCATCAACCGCCAGTGAGTCTCTGCGTAACACGATGATGGACCATAAGTACCTTGGCTTATCTATGCCTACTCTAAGTCAAGGGTGGTTGATATTCATTCAATCGTTCATCGCATGCGCAACTTGAATGATGTGATGTATGCATGCATGACCGTAACATATTAGAGTACATCCGAATGAAAAAGAAAATACACTGCATTGCTGGAAAGGTACAACAAGTCCGACACTCAAAAATACCGAAGGAAAACCTCCATGTTGAATTTCAACCCATAAGTTGAGTAACATCCTCCGGCGGATACTTTGTCTGCGAAAACGTCAACAACCTACAATGTAAGTGGAAAAAAAAAACCCCCGTATCAGATAAACAACATACATAGAAACGAAAGATACCAATGGCGTGGGTAGGAAGGAGAACGTACCTCTTCAACGATTGGATATACTTTCTACTAACTTCATCGTTCAACACATGAGCCACTTGATCAGCTGAAATCTTTTCACGAGCAGATCGTTCGTGAATACTACACAGCAAAAAAAAAATACCCCCGTTAGTAAACCAAACCAAATCGCCCAAACTCAACAAGAATAAACTTACCCAACCATCGTAACACCAATAGGCCACGGAGCATTCCCAATAGACAACCTCAGATACGAATCGTTCGCTTTTTGATATTGTCGTTTTTGCATATGATGCACTATTTCTGCTATACGTGCCAACACATCAGGAGGAAGTGTCTGAAATAATGAGAAACGAAATTTTTGACGAGTTAAAGAGTTGTTGCGTAGAAATATATATAGAGAAGAGCAACACGACGCACGTACCCTTGATCTTAAAAGTTTGAATAAAGGTTTAAGATATTCGGCTGATTGTCGTTGAGTAGCAGCTGCAAGTTTGCCTTGCGTCGTACGTTTTATCTCCTCTAAAACCAACAACAACGACAACACGTTCAGTGAATCCACGCTCGAAAACGAAATTGGAAGAAAACACAACATACCAGGTCTTTCATCCATAAACGCCTCCCACTCCTTCAAAGTCCTCTTCAAAGCATAATAAATGATAGGATAAAGTCTATCAGGATCAGTCTTCACAAGTTCCAAATCCAACATCTCAGATCCTTTCCCTTCTTTTCCTCCCTCTCTTCCCCCAGCTCCTCCTCCATCTTTCCCATTCCCAGCACCAGAACCAGAGTTATTAAGATCTTTCTTCCCCCCCGCACCTTCTTTCAAAGCTCTACTTTCCACATCTTCCAAAGCCTTTCTAAAATCATTCTGTCCTCCATGTTTCTCATGATCCTTTTCTTCAATCAATTCCAAAGCTCTCAACCTCAATCTACGATCTTTATCCGATTCTCCGAATAAACGTATAGGTTGACCTTTAGACCTTAATCTACGAATAGTTTCTTCGTTTGAGATGTTGAATGTCGTTGGTGTGGACCCATCGGTTTCACCACTTTCTCGTTGTTGATGTTGTTCCTGCTCTTGTTCTTGTTCGGCGGTTGGGGTGTCTGAAGAATGAGAAGAAGATCGAACCTATATATCCTCACAATAAAGGAAATCAGCCAAACCCTCATCCCAAAACCCATCCAAACCACAATCAAAAAGAAAAAACAAAACATACCTTCGCCTTTTTCTTCATCTCCCTCTCCATCCTCTCTTTTTCCTCCCTCTTCTCTCGTTCCTTCTCCTCCTTAACCCTCCTCTCTTCCTCTTCTTTCATCCTTTCAATATCACCACGACGCATGTACTTTGTAGGTCTGCTTCCACCTTCACCTCCTCCCGGAGCGGGAGAAGATATGGTTTTTCGTTTAAGTGCTATCTCTGCCATTAGTGCGTCCATGGTCACGGTTGTTGCAGAGTACTAAGTAGTGAGCTTTTGTAGGAGTTTGTATTGTATATAGGGATTGGAAGAAGTCAGTCTCTTTCGAGTCGGGGATAAATTGGCAATGTTTCCTTGAATTAGAGGAGCAAAGGTGGGTGAAAACGTGATAGTAGTGCACAAAGTCCAAGCGCGAGTGAATAAGCCAATAAAAAGTATGTAGAAATGCTGCTTGAGCCTTCGATGATGATAGCACTCAGGCTGAAGGCGTGAAAGACACTGAGCCTCATTCGCCCATCACCCGCGCCTAACCCCATCAAAAGTCGGTGACCCAACCGTCGCCATTCCGCCATTTCCCGGTATTTTGCGCGTGTCGTCCCTTCCTCCTCTAACTCTCTTCCCTTTCCACTCAACAACTTCGCTCTTCTTAGGTCGGGTTTTATTCGCCAAACAATGTCTGAAGTCTCCAGGTATGCACCTAAATAAAAACTCGCCATCCTTTTACTGAATGAACGGCCTTTTTTTCCTATTTTTTTGTGTTGGTCTTTCTAGTAAATTCGTTCTTCAAACCGCTGGCTTTGACGGTACGTTTCACAATGACCATCAACCTCCTCTCGTTCACAATCAGCGGGCTAATATAAACAAATCTTTTCTTTGCCGTTGAAATACAGCCCGTTTCCCCAACACCAACCAAACAAGACATTGGTATGTGAATAATAACTATCCTCGTTCCTTCATCCTCCTCATCTCATCATACATAACCCCCGCGTCTCTATCTACCTACCACTCCCATCGAATCGAAACCGAAACTAACAAAAAAAACCCTCACCTTACCTTAAAACCCATCCAAACACACACACACACACACATGCACAGTTTCCAGAACTACACTGATTATTTCAAGTGTATCGCTGCTAAAGGCGAAGAATACTCTCCATGCCAACAATTCAAGAAAGCTTACAACTCTCTTTGTCCCAGTACGTTTTCCCTAATCCCTTTACCTGATTGATTGATTCCTCCGTCTTCTTTCCGTTCAATTGGTGTTAATATTTGGTGGTTTATAGATGAATGGGTACGTTTTCTTCCCTTTCAAACAACCGTTTCACTTGCTTACCTTACATCGCCATACAGATCTCAAAGTGGGACGAACAACGTGAAGCTGGAAACTTCCCTGCTTCCCTTGAACCTTAAAGGAGAGAGAGACAACAGGGTTTTAAGCTGCGTATCGTAGCGGGCGAAATTGCAAACGATTGTCTTTTATTTGTTTCGTCGGATAGAGAGCATTTACAAGATATGGGACCATTCATCTGACAAATAGATCTTCATGATTCGTTTTCTTTTTGTCTTTCCGTAGGTGCGAACCTTATAAGTAGAGTCGACGACCCGTATTGAGAATGAAAAGTGAGAAAGAACGTATGTTTGTTCATTGGTACAACAAAGAATGAATTATACATGCCGATTTTACTTCTGTTTCCCCTTCTCCTTCTTTCCCTTCTTCCCATGTCCTCCCTTCTCGGGTTCAGCCAACGCATGTCCCGTCTCCTTAATATGACTAAACAACTTTGTCCTACTATCAAATTGAGTCGAACACACGTTACAAGACTATAATGATAATCGTATAATCGTATAATTAGTTTCTTTTCTTTTCTTTCTTTCGAAACAGATAATGTTGAACATACCAATTTATTATGTTCCGTAAAAGCAGACGTAGATTGAGCTTTCTTAGCAGCTTCTTTCGCTCTTCTCTTTTCTCGTTTTGAAAGTTCAGGTTTTGACGACTCTGCTGCTGCTGCTGAAGCTGACGTAGGAACAGGAGGATTATGATGTTCCTCGTCATACTCCTCTTCCTCACGTCCACCTCCATCTGCACCCAAACCAATACCTGAATTCAATAGTTGGACATCATCAGATCCAACAAATCCATCGTCATCGTCTTGTTGTTGTTGTTGTTGTTGAACTATATTCCGATTCCTTCCTTTTCTTTCTGATTTACGTGGAGGACTGGGGGATGTATTTCTAGAAGGTTGGTTTTGTTGTTTAGATTTCGATTTCGATTTCTTGGTTCGTGTATTAGGTCGAGGAAGAGGAGGGGGAGGAGAGATTGTGGATGATTGATCTTCGACAACGTCTTTGTGTGCCGTATCCGCTTCTGCTTCCTCAACAGTAACAGTCTCAGCGTTCACAGAATCCACCACATCATCCTCATCCTCATTCTCTTCATCTCCAGCGACTTCCTCCTCACCCTCACTCTCAACCTCACGACTCTCCTCCTCCTCACCAAGTCCAAACAACTCATCTTCCTCCTCCATCTCCTTCTTCAACTTCTCAACAGCCTGCATATGTTTTCTACTCCTCTCATGACTATCCCATTGAGCTTCACTTCTAAACCTCTTATTACAAGCAACACATTCCCATTCTTCCTCTTCCTCTTCTTCAACAGCGGCCCATTCTAAATCAGCTTCACCTTCCGGTTTGACTTTTTGCCATTCTTGTTCGACATATGTATATGTTGGAGGAGTAGTGTTATTATTATTGGCGGTCGGAGTAGACGTTCCTGTTCCTGAACGTGGTGAAGCAGAAGATGATGGGAGTGTGGACGATGATAACTTTGATGATTTAGCCGTTGCTGCTTCATGTTGACGAGCAAGGTGAGATTTATACCTAGGATCTCGTTTTCGAATGAACGTGACCAAATCCTGCACGAATTAAAACAACAATTAAAAAAAAGTAAGAATCAGAATTCGAATTCGAATTCGTTTTGTTTGTTATTGAAATAAGTACAACAACTTACTCGAATCGTTTCATTATACTCTTTCCTAGCATCATCTCTAGCTTTCTTATTATCCTTTTCCATAAGTCTAAAAAAATAAATTCATCGGTCAGTTCAACGAACGATAACCAACAGATAGGAAAATAATAATAATGAATTAAAAAAATGGATGCGTACCTTCTAACCCTCCTCTCCGGAGCTTCATTTAAATTCCATTGTTCAGCCCACGTAAAATCCTTGGCGGTCGAAAAATGAAGCCAATAATTATAAAAAGTCCTAGCTGCATGATCAGCAGCGTCTTTAGATGGTTCCATCCAAGGCCAAGTGGATTCTCCAAAGGAAGGTAAAGACGACGACGATGATATCAACTCATCGTTAAACTGAGATTCATCATGCGCTAGACGAGAGAACAAGTTCCTATAAATCGTGAAAAACCCCTGTAAAAAATAGCCCCCCAAAGTCCATTATAAATAAGCAAAGAAAG
The DNA here is from genome assembly GCA_022606235.1 of Abortiporus biennis. Lineage (NCBI taxonomy): Eukaryota > Fungi > Basidiomycota > Agaricomycetes > Polyporales > Podoscyphaceae > Abortiporus > Abortiporus biennis. Next base: position 111,166 of record JABYQP010000048.1, read on the forward strand.
GATAAAATGAAATGTATACGAACATTAGGACCATCATCGAATCCAGAATAAATAGAGGCATCGAAGAATTGTTGAAGATGTCGAACGGTTAACCCTCTATCTCTTGCTCTTGGTGGTGGTGCTCCTCGTTTTATGTCTTCAAACACAGTTCTTGCATCTGGTTCTGGAACGAGGGATGCTCTATGACTATCATACCACGCCCTTTCCTACTAAGTAGGAACCAACTGATCAATAACATATCGGAGAATGGATACGAAAAGGTTGTTTACTTGATCATCGGACAGAACCTATTACAGTCGGGTTAAAAATGTCAACATACCAACCTCAAGAAGTAATGAAAAAGTAATAACTCACCTCATACGCTCGTTGTAACTCTGCAAATCTTTGTGTAGCTTCTTCTACATTGTCAACATTTTTATCGGGATGATGGATCAAAGCAAGTCTACGGAAAGATTTCTGGATCAAAAAAGCGTTGGATATCAATAATTTTTGAATCAAAAGAAAAATACAACTCACTCACCCTGATCTCGTCCGAAGTAGCCTGCTCCTCCACTTGCAATAAAGCGTAATAATCAGGCGGACCACCTGTTTCTTCCGTTGTGTCTCTCTTTGCAGACGAAGATTCGTTCGCACCCATGTTTGATATTCAAGATTCGAGTTTCTATTGGTATCTGGCTGAATTGCGAGGTGTCGTAGGATGCATTCAATGTTAGGTATAAAGTGATGAAGATGAGAGAGTCAGAGAAGAAAATCCACATTTGGAGGGTCTACGCGCACGTGATGATGCTCCCTAACTTTGAGTACCGTCACTGTGCCAACTCTTTGAACTTGGGTTTCTCTGCCAGCACTCAACTTGACCGTGACCTGCTTTTCTTTTCCTCTCATCTCTCATTTCCCTCCTCTTGCTAATATCTCTCTCCAAAATGTCTTTCTTCGGTGGTTCATCTACGCCTACAACCTCAACACCTGGTACGGTCGTTGTCAAAGGAGAAGTCGGCAAGCTAACATTTTCATTGCATAGACATGGTTGCAAAGAAGGAAGCCCTCATGAACCAAATCAAGAGCGAAACAGCTCTTATGAATGCCCAGGAACTCATCAACGTTTGTCGTATTCATCATACAAAACCATGAAAAATTCATTTAACTAAATACCTCCGTTATCATAACAGAAAACAAACGAGAAATGTTTCGCCAAATGCGTTTTGAAACCTTCCTCCTCCCTTACCAGTTCCGAACAGGTTAATCTCTCTCTTTCTTTCTCATAAACACCTCATCCGCCCCCTTTCAACAAAACCAAAAACAAAAGTACCCGCGAGAGGCTAACTAGCTTTTTCTACTTAGAACTGTCTCACCAACTGCCTCGGTCGATATATGGAAGCATGTGAGTTGATTCCTTACACCTTATGTTCGAAAAATCAATCCACATGGCTAATAACAAACTAAAACAACTTTCCAATTTCACCTCCCTCTCTCCCTCCCCTTCCCTCTCGAATTCTTCCATCATCATCATATCAATAATAAAACCTCAATCTCTCTCCTTCTTTCGTCACCCTCCCCTGGGATCATCGTCAAAAATTCAAATTATCCCCATTTGCATTTGCTTCCTTTCCATGCAACAAGTCACCATCGTCAGTCGAGCATACACGACCAGACTCGCAAAAGAGATCCGACATGAACCATCATCGTTATAATATTAATAAACCCACCATTGGATAAAGCCAACCAATCAACTCATCATCATCAAGTTCGCGGGGACCTTAGGTATCTACCCACGCACCCGATTCAAGCTGTAGTTTTGTTGATTTTGGCAATGGTCATTCGGGTCTCGAAATTCATATATAATATACATCTATCTCATCATCATGAGTGGTAAATAATGTCATTCCGCCGTTGCTGTGCTAATCCTTCAAAGCTTCAATCTTCAATCTTCGTTCTCATCTTTCATCTTTATAATTGAGTGGAAAACACGGAAACAGAACAAACAAATAACCGAACCCAACTTACCCAAGAATTTAAACCCGAACGAACGAACGATGCAAAAGACCCGTCGTCCGTCCATCCGAAGACGTCTTCTTCGGGGACACCCTTGCCTTGCCGGAGTCTTCCCTTCTCATAGTACTAGGTGATTGTGACATTGGTGAAGAGTTAAACTAGTACGATCCAGAAAATGAGAATGAATGGAAGTTTGCTTGTGTTTGGAGTACTCTACTCTACTTCTCGGTACCGCTCCGAATGTTTATATCAATGTACGTGTACGTGTACGTATACATCGATTCTTCCTCCTTCCTCTTCAAAGTCACAGTAACTTAACAATACTCCACTAGCGTTCAAACTAGTTGCTCAACTTAATAGAGTAGTTAGAAATACGATATATAAAAACCAAAAAAAAGAGAAAATAATACAACAGTCAAATGAGTAGTAACGTAATGAAACGAACGAACGAAAAACAGGAAGGGACCACGTTCAAGGTATCTATTGTTGACAGAAAAATATCCCAGGAGAACAAAAGGATATAAAAATGAAAAAAAAATAGAGAAAAGACGTACAAAATAGACAAAACAAAGGATGGATATACAACGGGGAGGGGGGGGAGAAATAGATAGAAATGGTTGATTGATTGGTTGGATTGGTTGGTTTACTATACTTCCACAAGTTCGCTGCTTTCGATTCTTCATAGAATAAAAAAAAAAAGAGAAAGAAAAAATAAACAGAAAAGAAAAAAGAAAACTCTCCCCCACCCGATAAATACTCAACAAACCCTACCTCAACTGAGGACGATGCATCGAAGGAGGATTAGGATGTAAATCATAAAGTCTCTGCGCAACGCCACCTCCAACTCCATTCCCATGAATCAACGATGGTAAAGGTAACGACGCCATTCCCATTCCCGTAGCAGTCGTAGTAGTACCCCAATGATTATACGCAGAACTTGAAGATTGATAAGATTGATGGGAGACAGGAGGTGAAGGTGAACTATAAGTCGAATGAGCAGATCCAGAAGAAGGTGATGGATCATCATAACTCAACCTTCTCGTCGTCGTCGTCGGCACACCACCACCTAACGATAAACCATTCCTATAATCCTGATCCGGACGATAACTTCGATCCCTTTTTGATGCCGATGATGAATCCAATTCGTGAGTAGTGGGAGGAGGGTAATCAGAGTATTGTAGTGAATTGGGGTTGTTAGGTGAAGGGATAGGTGAAATATGAGTATAACCAGGTGAACCAATATTCGAAGGAGGAGGATTAGAAGAAGGACCTCCACCAGCGTTCCCATTCATAAGAACCGCTCCAGTAGAATACGACCGTTGTCTTTCATGTGAATAATAATCCGAAGACCCCGAAGTAATATAATCATGTCCAGACTGAACGTATCCCTGCGGTTGATGATGATGTTGTTGTGGATGATGATGAGGATGCATTCCAGGACTAGGTGAACTCGAAGGAGTAGGTCGATACGAAGGATGATGAAGTGAAATTTCTGATCCAGCCGAATGAATGCTAAGATTCCTTAAAACATGAGCCAACTGAACAGCCGACCCAACCAAATCATGTCTCAAAACTTTCGTAGCTTGCATATCCTCCGTCCAATCACCACATCTCTTCCACATCCGTTGATTAGGATCCATACCTGGAGGCGGCGAAGTTTCCAAATAAAACGTCGGAGGTCTTGAAAGTGTAAATGAAGCTAATCCAGTTCCAGGTGAAGCGTTGGTGAATTTAGTATCGATGACAATTTCGAATGGAATTTCCATCTTGAATCCGTATCCAGATGAATAAATAAACCAAGTTAAACACCTTCTTGTTTCGCAAACGTAAGCGACAAGATCGTGTCTGTTCACGGCAGTGGCGATTCGTTTCCATGATCCTACTGATAACTCAGTGCAGGGGATAATGGAGATCGCTGGAAACGGAAACCGATTCAAAAAGTCAGCAATGTAGCGACTTTCCAAAAGACGAAGTGCACAAAGAGAAGAAAAAACTCACGTTCGTTCTCATGAACGAGATTATGCAAGTTCGAATCAAACCCAGCCGATAATTCAGGTGGTACGTCTGGTGGTAGATCCACAAGCCCGCCGACTCCAGCACCAACACCACCCCTATGTTTACTCTTTCCGTCCTGTAATTTCGCTTTCGCCCTCCTAAACAAATCAAAACCCAAAAGTAAAAACATAATGAGAAATCAACCAACTGTATAAAATCAACAAAAAAAAAATACTTACCTATTCTGAAACCAAATCTGCGTTTGTCTTTCCTGCATCCCAAGCGTCTCGCTAATCTCCTTTCTTCTAGCTGCCGTCGGAGACCTATCCATGGCGAAATATCGTTCAAGATGTACAAGTTGCTCTGGTGTAACTCTCGATCTTTTCCTCTTCTCCTTATCCTTTGCATCCAAAGAATTAGCTCTAGAAGATCCAGAAGCTGATTTAGTCCTCAAAGGTCCACTCTCCGGTTCTCTTTCCGATGATTCAGCAACATCAGGTGTCGGTAATAAACATGAAGAACTAGGTGAAGAATCGTCTTCAGGCGGTGTTAGAGGTGAAGTTGTTGAACTAGGAGATGAAAGTGATGATGATTCGTTGTTATCGTCTCCTTCTGGGGTATCTCTAATTGGAGAACTTTTTCTTGACGATGATGATGATGCTTCCTTGGCTCGAGCTAAAGGTGAGACAAATGATGAAACGAAACGACACAGTTAATGAAGACCGTTAGATATCAGATAAAAAGAAATGGATCTCACCCATTGTAACGAAGATAAAAAGCTTTTACAAAGGGAGGGGGGAGGGAATGGAGATCGATGTCGGAAATGACGATGGCAAAATGACTCTCGTTCAGTCAAGGCGTGGGGTACAAAATGCGGAGAGAGTCAATTAAACGTCCTCGCGAAGCGAAAACAATTTTGAGGAAACGGGAATCTCGTTTGTGTGAGAGGGTTTACTCTTGAAATATTATGAACCCCCCTCTGGACTCTTGCGAAAAGAGTCCGGCCGATGATCGGTAAACGCGCGTTAGTGGGTATTATCCACGTAAAAAAGGACAAGCTTTTGGAGGGTATTGTTTAAAAGAGAGAGGGGGATGGATAAAGTAATGTCGAGGGAGGTAAGCCAGAAGCGGATCAGGGAGAGAGAGTCAAAGAAATGACGCGTCTATAATGGTATGATGATGAGATCCGTTATGGAGAGAAGAAGGGAGAGGAGTAGGAGGAGGAAATGCGCGTAGATTGTGAATATTCCAGGGATGGAGGGGAGGAAAAGGGCCACCAGAGGGAAAGCGGGTTTGATGCATTGTTAAACCGTTGCGGTGAAGATAAGACGCTGTCAAAAAATCTTTAGCCGTCCGTTTCAGGAGATCCAGTCGTTAGTAGGTTGGACCGTGTAGGCTTCGTCAGGGACAGGTGTGAGCCGTGGAGAGAGAATCAGGATCACAAACATGGAATCACACTCTGCGAGCCTTGCAGCAGGGTAAGGTCGAAAAGGGACTAGTCCCGTTTTGGCACTGGTGTTTGAGCATTACGGAAGATGCCAGAGCGTCGAAGGAAGTGCCACCTCTGATGGTCTACGACGACTAGCTACACTGGTGGTGAGATCAAGCTTAGGGGATCTTAGGCTGGCTGTGGATGATGGCACACTGCTACACACGTCCTGTGCTCGCCTGATGCGAACAGAGCAAATCGGTGCAACCTCCTTTTTTTCTACGCTCTTGATTCGTTCGCACAGTGTGGTTTCTGGGTACCCGTATCCCAATAGGGCACCGGGTGAAGCCTCTAGAACGAGGACGATGATACAGATTCTCGGGACCGGTGTTTTTCCAACGGTGGTTTGGATGTTGGATGGCCGAAAAGAAAAGACAACGTTGGGTTGCTTGTGGACCATGTTGCAAAACATTGCAAAGCAGGTGGTTCACTCTTTGCACGATGCGGTTTTAGTGGACAGACGGCGCATGAGGAAGGGAGGAGTTCTGGGCCGGAGAGAGTAATAAGCATCAGCTCGGATTGTTTGTTGTATCACGCGCTTGGAGTTTGCAGCGCCGGGGAGAATGAAAATCTCTTGGACCGTCGTTTCGCGGAAATAAGTGCGCGTTGTTTTGGAAGAATGGTTGTGGAGGGATTCTGACTCGCTATCTTCCTCGTGGCATTAGTGTTAGGGGTTTACGATAAACGTCTGTTTGTTATTTTTTTCGAATGTCGAGCTCGAGGGAACGTGTGCAATGAACAGGAACACCTTCCTCGGTGACGACGAGAACGAGGAGGAATGTTATTGGCAAATTGTAGAGTTTTAGTAGAGGAAAAGTCACGCGGGGGCCGGAGGAGGCTGAAGAGCAAGTGTTTCGTAGTGCCGGGCTGTCGGATCCGGTTGCTAGAGGAGAGTCTTTGATGGACTTCTCTCTGATGAACGCACGCATCTTTCGTTTTACCCACGAAAAGCACTCGAAAACGTATTTCACTTTTCTTCGTCAAGATTCCCATCAATCGATCTCTCCGCTCTTTGTCTTGCAACTGCTCTAACCACAACGAGCAACGGACAAACACCTGTACCAAAACATACCTCGTATTCAATTCGATAAACATATGCTGCTGTCTTTCGACGATCTCTGTTAGAGTTTCTCCAAGCCAAGACTGGAGAGATGCGCCTGTGAGTGGTTGCGAGTGTCGAGGGAGAAGACGGCGAAGGAGTTTCCCGTCGGTGATCCACCTTCCATCCGCGATGCCTGCTGCACCGTCTTCCCAGTCTAGCAGGATGCACCCTCTTTTGTGACCCAATCGGCAGAGTGAAGAGAGTATCACCTGACCTGCATCTTCCCTCACAGCACTTTATCCTCTCTCAGCCTGCCAGTGCAAATTCCCTCATCGCTTTTATGAAATCTCCTCCCATCAACATCAAACCCCGTTGGCGGGTCTCAATCCATAAAAGGAAAGGCTCAGCGCTCGTGCAATGCATGGTGACAATGACGCGTCCTTTCACCACGGAAACGAAATAAATCTGCCCTTCCTGCATCGCTTTTCACTCTTTTTGATTCGCGTGTCCTTTGTCGACGTTACTCAATATTCTCCGCTATCGGACCCTCGCTTTTCCAACATATGTTTGCGTCTGTCTCGGAATAACTTGCAGTAAAAAAACAATACATATTCATGTTTGTCGATAGACTCCACGATATACCCAATCTTCTGTCTTGATATCTATCCATCACTCCTTTCTCGATGGAGATAATCTGGAACATCGTCGATACACATCATTCAAAAAGTATCATCAACTTTGTCTCGTCTCCAACGCAGTAAGTCAGACCAGACTCAAACTTACGTCGGTAAGAAAATGATCAGAAAAGAACAGTAAAAAAACCGATACCAACTTCCACAATTCGAAAATCTCGGTCGTACTGAGATACTATCTGGCGATACGATTTCTTGAACAACACACGGATTCAAATTCATACATCTATATGATATATCAGTATATTTTATGAATCATAAACCGCCAAGGTCGATGCTCGATGCTCCCGCGAACCTGACACTGTACCTACCAACCTCCGAATCTCAATCCAAGCTTTTCCAAAGTTTACCGCCAATTGTTGATGGACAAGAACATTTGAACTTAGTCCCGCCGTTGGCGATGGTTTAATTCATGGTCGTTAAGACAAGTAAGTAATTATCTGCACTCCCAATGATTTTGACTTCCACTGAATCCGTGTTGTTCGTGTTCATCCAGGCTCTATTCTTTCCTTCAAGACAAAGACGAAAGCCCAACTTGAACTCCGATACCATTTTCCCCTTCAGTAAAATGCATCATTCCACAGTTACAACTCAAGTCGATATATGATAACTTACATAGGTCCCTCAACGTACTATCGGCAATTGACAAATCAGACGAACTGCAATGGTATACATCCAACGGAATGTATATAATAATTATAATTACGGTCCAGGTATGCGTTAACACAAAATGTGTTCAGTTAGTCGGTTGATTTATCTTCCATTCAACATTTTAATGAACAGGAGTCAGAACTTTACTAGCAGACAATCAGATTATACAGAGCCGTCAGTTCTCTTCAACCCATCCAAACAACGATACTTAGCTGTAATGTTCGATGGATGACTTGAACATACTATTACGTGCGATTCTATCCTTCCATCGATGCCAAGTTTCAATATCCTCATCGACTCTCTTGATTTCATTCAACAGTCATTTATCTACGGTGAGTAGCTATCGATTCGACTCAATTATTATTATCTTTGAATTCTTTGTTTGTTTGAAGCCGGAATAAAGTCAACTCACAACTGACTTTTTTCTAACAGGGTCTACCGAATGAAATAAAGAGGACAAACAATTCTCAACCACATCATTGCGAGTGCCATCCAACCGTGATTATCGTGATGTCTATTGCACTACATGTTCTTTGAACTTCACAGGACTCTCCCACTCAAAGGCTCGACCTGACGCCCCACAATACCGTAGAAAACAGAAAACTCCTGCATTTTTTCAGAACAGACAGACGAGTCTGTTTCGTGTAGTAAGCAAATAAAAAAACACGCGTACGAATATTAATATCACACGCGTTCCCAATTATCTGTCCAAGACTACCATAACCTCTTCCAGACTTCCAAGTCTGTTCGAATCCAATCGGGTCGACGGTTATCGTTTTCAACCGTATTTCTTCAAGTTTGAAACCCAGCTCAGCCTTGAAGGGAAGCGAACATATACTACTAAGTAAGTACTGTCAAATTACTAACCCTAAACGCTACGATGAGGGTTCAAAGTCGCACTCCATAATACTCGTAGGTGTGATTTCGATCACTCTTTGCTTCCTCGATGCAGGTTTGAAGTTTTAATCAATCTTTCATAGAACACCAAGGCTATCATCAGCCTGCCTGTCACTTACAACCATTGGCACCGACTCCTCGACGAGCCTAAGCGTCATGAACTTAACTCTTGAAAAATTCTCAACGACGACAAGAACTTCAAAGCTTCCTCCGTCTTCGGAACCGGACTAGAAGAAATCATAGAATGTATGTTTCCTTCTTGACCGTCCGGAAATCCCATCATCCATCATCCATCATATCGCATAAACCAGGTTTGAACTCAGTCACCGTCTCGATGCAAAGGGTGAACAAGCGAAACAAAAGCTGTTCTGGATCCAGTGACTCAATAAGTACGTAGGAAGGTAAGCTCTGCATACACTAAATTTATTGTCTAATCTCAATACATTACTCAGCCATCGTCGTCTACGTACAGCTTTTCGCTTTCGCTTTGCAGTAAGTTCTCGAGAGTCGAGACCAAAATGTTTTCACAATGTATCAATAAAAAAGAACACGTATACAATCCTCACAATCGGCCGTCATGTCATCCTCGTTGTGTATCAACATCAAAAAATCACACAAAGTTCCGTCCTCGAGAGGCAGTCGAGAAGTAAGTTATGTAACATCTCGACGTTACATCAGTGCCTTTATGATCAACAACCTAGTAAAGACGACGTCAACCCAAGCAGTCAATAAACACTATGTATGGAACCAAGTAACCAGTTGACCGTACTCTATCAGTGCAATTCAAAACCTCCTCCGGATCAGTACCTTTTGAGTATCTACGACTATATAACATTTAAATTAGTCTAAGAAATTCTCATCTACTCTTCATGGTATTGGTAAGTAAGCAGTTCATTGTCTGGCTTCTGGCTGGCTGCCATTGAGTCGACTGGTGATTTATACGATGTAGGAGATAAGTAACACTCATTATGATTCAATCATCATACCCTGGAAGGAGACAGAGCGGTGATTCAGATAGTGTAGGCACGGGTACCTTTTTTGTGTTTTATTTCATGCCAGGCTCATTCGAGAGGCCGAGAAATACTTATGATCATTAGTCGCAGATAGACAGGTCAGGTCCACAGATAGATTGTCAAAAAAAAAATACAAATTCAGTATGAATATATGAATCCCCAGGCTGTCAATACTGTAACTCAATAATGAGTCCGACTTTCTTTCTTTCTGTTATGTATGTATGTATGTATGTAGTTTTTGAATTCCTATGTGTTCCCATTATGTCATTGATTGATGGGTCGGAATAGTCGGAATAGTCGGAATTTATCAGTGTGCATGTACGAGTACATACATGTATTGATTGACATTGACAGCTCCTGTATACCAACCCATAACACTCACTCCGACTCACCCACTCCTGACATTTACAATATAAGTAATTCCGAATTATGCATCCGTTCACCTCCACTTCATGTGTATGGTAGCTTTAAACTTCCCTTACGCGGGTGTATGATGATACAGTTAGTTCTGTAGTTACGTGACGGAATATGGATTGGTTACAAACTAACGCTCGATATGTAGATTACGTACGTATCCTCAAGGCTATCTATAAAGCACAATTTGAAACTAAAAACCAAAAACCTTGGTCTCATACGTATATACTTACCTGCGAAGTTTAAGATCTCCTTTAATTGCCAATGATGAACCAATGCCAATGCAAATATCAATACGTTTCTCATCCCAAAAAGAGAAGAAAAAACTCAATCAATTAATCAATACAATGTCAACCGCCTAGGTCGGAACAAGTTTTTTCTACGAAACGCTGGCGTTAAGTACGAAGGGGGATCATTTCACCTAAAAAGGCAATGCCTTTAAATACCTCCGTGACTCTCCGTCTCTTCTTGCAGCAACAGCAAGGTTGCATTGGCAATGATTGAGATCTGAGACCTTTTTGAAACTTCACGATCGCTGAGACACAAAAACCAAATGCATAAACATAAAGACGCCGCTGCTTTTTTCAAGGGAACGCGCTTGAATTTTGATCAAATGAGCGAGACGTCGGTGAGTAACCCGTCCAAACTTTCCACGGGCTGGGTATTATGCAGAGTATATCACATGGACATACGACAAGTACATACCTACCGCACTCTGAGCCTAAGCAGTTTTGCAGTAGTAAAATACTATCCATGCCAATGTTCCCCAGTGCATGCACATTGAACCAACGGTCGTATTTCAATCAATCTCAATTCTTGTCGAGCAAAGTAAGTACAAGTACATGGTATAATTGATCGTCGATCCTAAGTACCTTGAACAATTCCCACTCTCGACATGGTAAGTACACCTCGCCACCACTGTAATTGTCCGTCCATCCGAAGATCTTCCCTACCAAGGGTAAACAAGAGAAGTACTAGAGCGCAGAATTGCACCGCAAAACTTTTTCAATTTGAATCCAAACCAAGAAACCGCAGTCTTGTCTTGTCTTGTCTCGCAGGACAAAATTGTTGAACAATTCTGTCAACGTCAGTTTACTGTTCAGTCTGAATCACAGCTTAGAGCGATCCGAATTCGTAACCAAGATAGATAGATACTAATAAGAATCTCTAGTCTCTAGATTGTCGCTCATTGACTTCGGCCTGTAGAATCCTCCGAGATGGTATCGAACCTTGCGCCGATGGTGGACTGTATGTAACCAATTGGTTGCAATGTGCATTGCACCCAACTCCATTGTGACGCTTTTCTATTCCCTATTTCCGAACAAAAACACCGAAGGAAACTTACACACAATCTGGTGCAAATTGCGGACGTCTGAAAGTGAAACAACGGAGGATAGTAACAGTTAGTTGTCACAATGAATGTAACGAAAACGCTTAGACCCTGGTCGATGATGACACCAAAGCTCAAAAAGCGGTGATACAAAGCCAGAAGTTCCATCATTTTGTTTGGTCTCGAGCTCATCATACTTGCCTCAACATTATTACTGTACCCTTGGCACTGAAAACATACAAACCAACCGTTACGAATACTTACGAGCATCGAGTGTGCAGAACTAGGACAGAACTAGAAAAGAGGAAGAGAAAAACAGGACGAGACGGAAATAGAACATTAATGAAAACAACAGGTGAACCGCTTGCCTCTTGACTTACCTACCCAGCAACTTTCTCGCTTTCGGGTAGGAAAAAAAGGACACGGAAGGAAAAAAAAAAGAACTCGTATACCTACACAAAAACCCAGGTGTCCGGAGCATACTATACCCACCCACCACCTTCCTAATAACGGGGACGTTTCGAATCGCGATCCTCATACATACTTGGTGCTTCGCGTTTAAGATCTCCACGGAATCCTCCACCTCCATAACCACCTCCAGGTGGCCCGAACCCACCGGGTCCTCCGCCAGGTCCTCCACCGCCGAATCCCCCTCCAGGAGGTCCATACCCACCAGGTCCAGGTACATTAGGTGGAGGTCCACCATAACCATTAGCACCGGTGCCGTGGCCATGATCTCCTCCTCCGAATCCTCCTCCTTGGTAGCCAAGTCCTCCTCCACGGCCCCTACGCTGATTATAAGACGATACTCCACCTTGAATCTGAGGGTAAGGTGCGTACCTCTGACCACCACCAAATCCACCTCTACCACCTCCTCCGCCGCCAAAATCGTCTCGTCCACCTCTGAAACCACCGCCTCCTCCCCCTCCTCCAAACCCACCTCTGAATCCGCCACCACGGCCACCACGGAATCCACCACGATCACCTCCTCTGAATCCACCACCACCACCACGGAAGCCACCTCCTCTGTCACCACCGCCTCCTCCACGACTGCTGCTGCCGATGAAAGGTGCTGGTTCGACGGGCTTCGGGCGACCACCAAGACCGCCACCTAATCTTCTGGGTTTCCAACCTCGGACAGTTCGACCACGTTCGACATCTACAAGCACTCGTTTGCCCATAATGTGAAGACGGTCCGATTCCTTGTAGGCAGCTAGAGAAGACGAAAAATAGACACCAAATGACAAAAGATGATTGACGATGGAGGGACAACAAGAGTCAAGATTTAAAGAAAAGAAAAAAAGAGAATACAAACCACAAATTTAATGAATAGATTTGTGAGTTTGCGGCTTAGTGTTAGCGTACCGTTTTTCTTTGCAACGAGACAGAGAGAAAGAAAATGTCAGAAGGGTGGGGGGAGAGTGTATAATTACCTTTCATATCACGTTCGCGTTCGAATACTATGAATGCGTAGCCTCTGCTGCGACCTTTCTTGTCGCGGACGATGCGGACTCGTTCTATACTTCCAAAGCCTTCGAACTCGCGTCGAAGGTCACTATCGGTTGCATTTTTGTTCTGTGATCAAGATAGAGGTAAGTTTTTAAAAAAAGGCTTTCTACAGAATAAAGGTCACATACCAGACGTGAGATGAACAGCGTCTTGTAAGGATCTCCAACAGCCTCTGCATCTTCAGATGGTTTATCTACGAAAAGCCACATACCGTCAATATTCGAATATAACAAGAGAGGGAGAAGAATACTCACAATTTTCTTTCGCAATCTTGTACTCTTCAGTTCTCTTCTTCTTCCTCTCTTCTCTCCTAATCTGTCTTTTAGTCTCCTCTGCATACGTATATGTTTGTTCTTCCCCTTCTTCCATTGTTTCGTCGCCATCGAATCCGCTTTCACCTACTCCTGCTGAAATCTTCTCTTCTCGTAACCGAGCTAGGAGCTGACCGACACCATCGACATTCTTATTGTGAACTCTGTCGATATCTCGGTCTAAGGGACGAGTGTAAGGTAAAGGAGGACGAGGAGCAAAGAGTTTGAGGAGATTCGGGGGGAGAAGATGTGTTCCTGGCATTTTCAGGAGCTATGAGTGGTCGAAGGAAAATGATGAAAGGTTTGTGTTTCTTGGAAAACGATTCGTTAGGTGTAATAAGGATAAACGGATTAAATGAAGTGTAGAATGAAGAGGGATTTATGGGCCGTTTTCAAACGATGTTATAAAACAAGAGCAGAGTCAATTCGCGCGCAGTCCCTGTACTCGGTGGCGTAAGCGTGTTGAACTACAATTGAACACTGCGTTTCGAGTCACGAAGAGCGAGTCGAGATGAGGTTTCCTCGTGTCTTGCAGCCTGTTCGGTCACAAAACTTGAAGCTTGAAGATGGAGGTTAGTCGGAGGAGGATGTTGTTGGCAGAAAGTCGGCAAAGCGATTCGTGGGTGAGAATTCATATCGGCAATGCTCATAATTAGATATCGGTGAGGGTCGGCGGCTCCGGCAAACCCGTCGACGCCCAACGGTTGGGTCAGGTTGACCCATTGGGTTAGGGGTTTGACCCGTGGGAACGTCGGGTTAACCCGTTGGTTGGGTCACATCACCCGAATGCCCATCCGGTGACCCAATGGCATCATGGGTCTACCCAATATACCGGATGGGACGACCGGTTGACCCAATGGGACAACAATATCGCCCGATCACTCCGGGAATGTAATTTCCTTTTCCGGTAGGTTTCGTTGGCTTATGAATATATTCACACGCTCCGATGACATTCAGTAAATCCCAAGATTTGATAACGTAGAAATGGTCTACGAGTCGACAAAAGACAGCTTGTTGTATTATTAGTATAGCCACACACCATACATCATTCAGGGATAAGACCTCCCATTTAACTGTTGAAATGATATCCGCAGATGATGAATAATACATCACTACCTGCCATTTTTCATTCGACCCCTAGGCCCACTGCCAGTAAGTTTCTTCACAAAAAAACTCGATTTCAACGAGTGCTCAGAGCATTGCAGTAACTTCTTAACCCACAATGGCATCTTTTTTGTGTTGACAAGTGAGTTTGTGCGAAATGTTTGGGGGGAGACGCGATTTTCATTGATTTGTATATTTGTACATAGCTACTTCTTGCCTACACAGTGCCCAATCAACACTAATTCAACTTATTAGTATGACTGTCACATTGCTAAATGTCGATCAGTTGTCTATGTACATCATGCAATCAATGTTCCACCCGTGTATTAGTTCTACAGTTGTATACACTGGTTGTCAGACTCTGCACGCATTGGGTCGAACCAGACTCCCATTGGGTCACACCCGTTCACCCATTGGGTCGGAGCAGACTCCCATTGGGTGTACCAGACCTAACCCGAAAACCCATTGGGTAACCCAGACTTCCATCGGGTTGACCCGTTGGGACACGTGGGTTAGTCGGTAACAGAATCGCTCTCAGATATCGAGCTCTGTTTAGTCGACGAGAGCCTCGACAACAACGACAACGAGGAGTCTGAATTATTCGTCAAAAGGACCGTTGGTTTGGACGAGGTGAATGATATGTTTTATTGTTCTTCCATTTTGTGTAATTCAACAACTTTTGTCAAACAGACATATGTGATGTATGCGAGGCAATCCATCCTAACATCCTCGTACATCTGCAAGAGATGTACGACTCGGATATTCACACCGCTTCAGTCTCGTAATACAAGACCGTATGCCTCAGCGACTACTTCAAGGTCGCTTTTCCCAAATTACTTTACCTCGAATAATTGCAACTCTCAATGGACTCCTAACTCTCCCTCCCGCCAATCTCGAGGCGTGTCTCACATTCCCGTTGCATCCCAAGATACCTACATCCCTCCTACCCTTGCTTCCACACCAATCTCGCCGTCTATTGCAGGGTACAAACCTGTACCTGCCTTGACAGCTCGCCGTCTACTCAAAGTATACACCGAACTTTCCAAAACTCGACTCACCATTCTCGTAGTGTTAACGGCTATGTCAGGAGTCGCTTTGTCACCATTACCTGCAACAATCCCCGTCCTCCTTTCAACAGCAGTCGGAACCGCTCTATGTTCAGCATCTGCAAATACTTTGAATCAAATTCAAGAAGTCCCTTTCGATGCTCAAATGACAAGAACTAGGAATCGTCCTCTCGTTAGAAGAGCCATCACTCCCATTCATGCCACTGCTTTTGCTGTTTCAACCGGAGCTTTAGGAACAGGTATTCTTTGGACCATGGTCAATCCTACCACTGCTCTACTCGGATTGGCAAATATAGGATTATACGCTGGAGTTTATACCTATCTCAAACGGACAAGTATTGTCAATACTTGGGTTGGAGCCGTCGTTGGAGCTTTACCTCCTCTCATGGGATGGACAGCCTGTGGAGGTCACCTCTTACCTTCCACCACCTACCCTATTCATACATTCCTACCTTCATTCCTCTCAGACCCATCGTTACCTATCAATTTAGCCAACATCGATAACCCATTAGGAGCACTGGCCTTATTCTGGTTTCTTTTTAGTTGGCAATTCCCTCATTTCATGGCTCTTTCACACTTCACAAGAGCATCATATGCTCAAGCCGGATATAAAATGCTCGCCGTTCTAGATCCAAAAAAGAACGCTTTAGTCGCACTGCGACATTCCGTTCTATATATTCCACTTTGTTCGGTACTTTTCCCGTTAAGTGGGTTAACTACTTGGGCATTTGCAATCACTTCTTTGCCTATCAACATTGTTTGTGTTTTGGCGGCTTGGAAGTTTTGGAAGAATGCTTTTGGAGATGGGGAGAAGGAAGCTAGGAAAGTTTGGAATCATTGTCTTTGGTTCTTGCCCGTCATGCTTGGGTTGATGATGGTTCACAAGCAAGGTGTTGAGTGGGGAAGTTGGTTGGGGTTGACTTCTTCTAGTAGCCAGGATTCCGATAATACTGAAGAGAACAATGTGGCTCAGCCAGCTACGTAGCCTACGCAGTAATCCAAAGCTCTAAAACTCATTCTATTCAACGCTCTCTGTGACTGTCGAAATTTGAACTGAAACGAAGTGCATAGCTACACAATATCACGACAGATCTTGTTCACCCTTCAGTGCTATTCTACCTATGGAAGGAAATAAAGAGAATGGCGCGCTGGTTGCGACGAAGATGATATGGACTTTGGTAACACTGGCGAGACAGTAACAGAATGTCTCAGCGGAACCCCCCTCCCTTTATGATATCGAGGCAACTTTATTGCAGGTATACAAGTCAAACGAAACATAGAATTCATCGTGGTGAACGGGAGAATATATAAAGTTCGAATTATACGTATACAAATTCAAAACTATCAACGACCAGTTTCCTCGCTTTGATCGATGTAACTATAACCCTGGGCTTCTGTAACAAACGGCCGAGTTCTGAGAACAGCTTGAAATGTTTCTTTCCTTGGATGCTCCGAAAGTTCCCTTGAACCAAGGAGAAATGAGAATTCGTGTTCCTCCGAGGTTTCAACTACTTTGTATATTCTGTTCGAGCATCCGTACGCGAAGACGGCGTAACGTGGATAACTTGAAGGATGTTTATCATTACCCACGCGACGGGAGGATGAGCGAGCGCAGGTAGGAGCGTGGACCTCGCCGTAGTGTTTCGAATCCGAAGGGATACCAAGCTCCATGACCAAGGCGGCATACGGAATGGGAGTCGACGATGGCTGCGCATCCATGAAGAGTCCTAATTGTGCGGCGTCGATAATGACTCGGTTTACGGCTGGACGATTACCGCGGTTGTTGAACTGGAATAGCAGAAATGTGAACTTGCTTAAGGATAATACTTCACCTCCTTTCGTGATGTCGGCAATCGGAATCATGAGGTCCACACTTTCCTGCATACCCTCACAAATGTAGCCACAACCTCTCGTAAATGCAGCTTGGGCACCCTCTTGAGAAAGTCCAGAACCATCCTTCAGCTTCTCAAAGTGAGTGAGACGCATTGTCATGTTGCCCAGAGCGTCTTCAAATGTCTGGCCGACACAAGTATTGTCGGGGGTGGACGCGAGAATTTGGTCGGAATAGCCTTTCTGAAACAATTCTTGGATGAACGTCTTCACCTTGTTACCTTTGCTGTACCATAGTTGATCCCCCTCCTTGCACTCTACTTCTACCGCCCGCATTGCTGCACGTATAATCAGCAGACGAGCGACCACCTCTCCACGCTCTCCGATGTCAATGAGGCCATTGTCCACCTGTTCGCACAGAACATCAATAAGAGATGAAGAGGTTGAAGGTGGGTAGCGAGTGGAGAAGAAATGCAGTTGTTGCGCTGCAGCTTCTGCTAGAATCGGCTCGGACGGATACGATGAATAGCTATAGATACGATGTTCAGGGATAGAGTGGACGTATCGCATGTGAGCATAGATCAGCTCTTCTTCCGTCGGTATTTTGCCCTTCTGGATCCGACCTATTATGTTTGTGCATGGTTTAAACTGAAGGTGGAGAAGGACGTCGAGAACTGCGAGTCTCCCTTCTGTTGAAACATCCCTTGCTTTGATATCTATGCCATGAGAACAAAGCAGTTTGCACCGTGCATATTTGATGAGATTATCTGGGAACGCGTAACTAGCACATCCAGTTGCAGAATTTGACTGCAAGGCCCAAAATCTAAAACCGAAGACGCCGTCAGCCCTACCACTCCGAGTGATAGCCCATGAGACTACATACAAGGGACGTCCCAATTGAGCCATAAAGGCCACATCGGTGACTTTGTCAAGAGTCAGCGAGGAAGCAGCTACAGGAATTCCGGGACCACAATCAAAAGGTAACTCTGTGATCGGAGGCTGGAGACATTTCTGGAATCCATGTAGACGATGCGAGCGAGACTTGATGGGTGCGATTTCATATATACCAGGGTTAGTGGAGAGCGCGATACCAACAACGTTTCGTTGGCGAAAAGCGTCGATGCATCCTAGCAGGATATCATACAGAATTTTGTTCTTTCCCTTTGTCCTCGATATCTTGCCGGCTTGATCAAAATAAAGGACCACCATGGGGATTTCTGTATCATCGGTGTCACTCCCCATTATGACACCTTGCAGATCTGTAATTGCAGACACAGCCATTCTCTCGAGTTCTCTTCTCGTCACAACCAGTTGAGTCGAATTATCCTGGTGTTTCTCGGTTATGAACGTCTGCTATTTGACAAGATTCAATGAATGGAGTGAAATTCCAGTGAAGACTATCTTACAGTATCGATATCTGCCTATGATTTCTTATAGAGATCCGTGCGAGTTCCATCATCCAGATATTCTCTCCATGCGAAGGCAAAATCTCGTAAAGACTTCTGACTGCGAAATCTATCGTCGAGAAGATGTTGACGGGCATTAGTGAAAAGACATATGAAAAACTTGAGGTAATTGCATGCTATATGCTCGTCGCTGTTTGACTCGGACTGGGTGGTCAAGAAGTCGCGAACTTGACTGTCGGGTTTGGGATATGAGAACGAGCCTGATACAAGAACATCAGCCACCAGCGAAATTCTCACAGATTCAAATTCAGCACTGACCGTAATCATCGTCATAACGAAGGTTGAAAGGAAAAGTGAAAACAATCCTTGCCAGTTCATGCACTAGTCTTGATTTTCCTGTGCCAGAACTGTTAACGATAGGAACATTATTTGAGTAATATCTTTCTTTGTCCGTTTGGTTGATTATGCTATACAATGCCTCATGATAATCAGTTGTGTAATCCGCAGTCCATGCCTTTTTGACAGCTAAAATTGTTGCATTTAACAAGAGACAAGTGGGAAGAGTGGTGGATGGAATATACCTTCCACTAAAAATGGAATAGAGTTAGAGAGTCATTACTGGTGACCATCAGCAACTTACCTTGAACGGCAGGTGGAGGGACACGTAGCGCTATTTGGTTGTGAGAGCCTGATGAGCTCGGGCTGATTTGTGGTGAACGAAGACCATCTATAACTAGAAGAAATGTTAGGGGCTGAAATCAACCAGCAGAAGTGTCGAGTTGCATACATTCAAAGATTTTGTCCAAGTCCCCACTCTCGAAAACACTTTCGAGCAGTTGTAGATTATTTTCCACGGTCGACTGTGTTATACGAACTTTGATTATGCATTCAATAGAACCTATAATCGCCTTGACTGAACCAAGCATTGGCTTCATTAGACGATATACTGAAAGAGCGGATGGTCCATCGGAGTCGACATCGCACCGAGTTTTGGATCTAACAGAAGGGCCTTGTTCAGCGGTGTTATCGCTGACACTCAGACCTCTCTTGAGAGATGTCATTGCTGGGAGTGCTGGGGGTGCAGTATCTGTGAGTGGTGATAGTCAAGAGAAGAGGTTGAAGTTGAAGGCACCGTTCGGATTCCGGTCTTGGGCAGCTGTCCATCCGATCTTGGGTTCATACGCACATTTGAAGCGGTCCGATGCTTTTATGCAACGGCTTATCGTACCCTCGAGTCTGAAATCATACGCCAAAAACTTCATTCCAACTGTACCTAGTAGTGAACTAGTTTGCTTTTTTTTTTCGTCAAGTGAATCAACACGCACCCTTTCAAACATATAGTGTAACATACACCGACCATAAGCTACGACATGACGTCCGAGGGATCTGATATGAAGAACTTTCGGAAAGACCCAACAACTTTGAAATAGGATACAGAAAGACTCTTTGGTAAACATTGGATATGCCCCGTTCTTTCAAGCATATACACCCTCAGAAGGAGCAGAAGTCGATTCTACAGAATTTTCAAATATCCAATCATGAATTCTAGCTGAAGCTTCAGAATTTCAGATCAATCTATCGCGTGTGTGATTGTAAATCATAGTGTGACTCACCGAAGAGTAGGTCGTTACATCGAAATAGTTGCAAGAGTAAGTAGACATATAGATATCAAGATGGAAAGAGACGAATCCAAGCATGCATACAGTCCCAAATAGTCCGCAGGTTTCCTTACACAGCTACAACTTCGAGGTAGCTGTAAGCTCTGCCGCAGGCCGAAGCGATACATCCCAAACAAATCCGACCCATTCATCAATCATCCGCGGTGTGACCTGATGTTTGACCTTCTCCATCACAATGGCTCTCTTCGAACCTTGTCCTCCAACATGTAGTCTCTCGAAAAAATCTTTCGACACCGCCCAGGGAACTAGGTCGTCCTTTTCTGCATAGATGGCCAATATCTTCTTGCCGAGGAAAGGGTTATCTGGCGAAGGTGAATCGAAACTTGTGCACGGAGGGTCGTATATTTTGATTGACTCATACAACGAGTCAGGAAAGTACGGCGTTTCCATCGGAATATTGGAACGTTTTGCGATATGTGTTATGGCGGAAACGTAGTCGGCAGCACCTGTATGATGAAGCAATCAGTATTTGGAATCTGATCGAGTTGGCCTAATTTGCCCACCTATGATTGGAATGCCAACTCGGAATCGACGGTCTAAATGTGATGAAATGATTGGCTGAATGCGCATCGGATGGGACGCGTTTAACTTACCTCTAGCAAGCGCAATCCATGCCGAATGACCACCTAAACTGAGTCCAGCTATGACCCACTCTGTTACAACGCGTTCATTGTTGGGAAAGAGATAGGAGGGAAGGAAATCAACGAGGAAGCAAGCATCCAAAGCTGTTCCGACTATATTAAAAGGCCCAAGTCAGTGTTGTGAACGCAATTGTCGTCAAAAGCACAGTGGGTGAGTTACCTTCTATTGCATACATATCAATACTGTCTTGGAATACTATCTTAGTTCTTTTCTTCGAGTCCCTCAGTAAAGTAAAATGAATATACTAACGCATGTCTATCATTATTCCTTTCAGGAATTTTTGACCAAGGATAATTCGCAATTTGATCAACCAAGCGAACACCATGATTTCTATGGTCCTAAGCAAACATCAGTAACACAAACCGAGGATCAAACGAGTTACGAGAAAGAACTCTCACAAATGTAATAATGAGAAGGTCTGCAAGCACCGCTTGTGTCCCCTCTCGCTTCTTCGCCAACTTTTCGAAGAAACTCTCTACCACCCATCTCGTCTTCTTGGAAGAGCTAAAGGCTGAGTGTAAGAGGAATTGTACGACCAAAGGTCGCTTCTTTGCTGTTGTATGGGTGGTGTTCAATTGAGGATACGAGTACACGTCAACTGTAAGCCCTGAGATTACGAAAGTCTGGCAAGTGAGAGCTGGGACCATAGCACTTGTTACGGGTATCGCGTTGTCGAAGAGGTAGTGTTTGGTGTCGAAATGTTCTTCAAGGGTGTCAAAGTCGAGGGTGTGCACAGTACTGCTTGTGCGCTTCTGATACCGCCCAAATATATAGTAAACGAGTGCAAGTATAGATTAGAGAATCACCTGCAATACTGAGTCGAACTTCGGCTTGAGAAATCATCAATCACAGCTTGCAGGCTGCATATGTGAGGGACTTACCGAACGCCCACCCAGGGCTGAGGCTTGTTTGAGATGTCGACTTGGAAGATGGAATGCACAGCGTTGGACATCTATTCTGGTCAACATACTCATGCTGAGCACAGCCACGGCTAGCCTATTTATTTGTGTGAAACTGCGTATTCGAGGATGTTTATTATCGTGAACATGGTGAGGGTTGGTGGGAACTCAGAAAGTGTATAAAGTCGCGGTCGGTGTAGCATCTATAAGCGCCTATGCAAACTAAGCCCCGACTTCAGTCACACCGTCCAGACGATCCAGTAGTCTATAAGGTTCGATACAGCTTCAAACCCCAAGAATATCCAATATAACACGGACGCAATAAAACTGTACATGTCTTCCATGAAACATGCGATAGTCATCCTGTGCAACTTGCATCGAAGACTTTATCAATACTCCAAGGATGAAACTTTGCTATTCGAGTGTGGATCGGATTTTGGTCGTGTACACTTCACAACCACCGGCAAGACACCTGCAGAAGTTTTGGTTAACGTCAATGATTAGAGAAGTACAAGATTCCGCACCACCGGTAGGAAGAGCATAGATTGGTCGACCAACGGCAGACAAAAATCCATTGATGAACCCTCCATGTGCAGTTATCGACACGACCACTTGAGAGCCTCTATTAAGCATCGTATACAAATATTCAATCTTTACGTTTGCTTACTAGATGTCTCTCTGCTTTCAAAAGCAAAGTCTAGCACAGCTCGAGCACGCTGCGCGATATGGCTCTTCGTTTCTCGTACATCCGGATCCCACAAAGGATCCTCTTCAGAAAAGTGCGGTTCGAAGGTGTACGTCGGTTCTGTGTATATCTTTGTGAGCGCAGACAACGTTAAACGTCGATCACAAGTATGAATTCCATACTCTTCTCGACAATCCTAAAGGGATACAAAAAATTTTCAATCAAACTCCAGGATAGAACGAAAACAATCCATACCTCGAGTATCAACACTTTCTTCTTACCCTTGTCAACAACTTCACCTTCGCCGTCCTTTCCAAACGTGGCTGTCCACGTATCAAGAGCTCTCTTCAACGGACTCGACAGGAAACGATCGGGAACTGGTATCCCATACTGAAGTTCTTCCTTCCAAGTTACTCTAGCTTCCTCTCCTTGAGTTTGTCCGAGAGGCGTTAAGAGAGGATCAGGACCCCAAGTCAATTCTTCGTCTCCATTTAATTTCGACCAATAACTTCATTATATCTTTAAGGCAAAGGATAAACTACTTTTGGGGAATAAGACTCACTCGTCCCATGCCTACGTTCGAAAAGAGAAGAAATCAAGGAAAAATCTAAAGTAAACAGATCGAAGGTACTCACTTCAGTACCATACTTTGCCTCAGCAACATTATCTGAGTATAAGGAAATGAATTCAATCAGTATGATCAGAGGATAATACAAGTATGAGTGTACTTGCGATATCCTTGTCCATGCCTCCCCAGAAAGAACAGCTTATAATGCGACTCTAACCCATCTTCCTCTTCAATCCTATCATTCAACTGTTTCAGCTTCGAGCATAAATTATGCCATCTTTCAGGAGATTCATCTAGTAAACCAAATCTTGGTGGCAGCTTCAAAAGATGAGACCGATATTAGCTTCAGAGTGAGTTAAATTCATCTACGCTGGGCCTAGTACTTACTGCACCAACGACTGATGGAACGACATTTGGATCTTCCTGCACGAAGAGCCCTTGTATAGTCTAAGAAATGTATAATCAGTGAAATATAATCTCAACCGAGGAATCACTGCATACAGAATAGTGAGCAGACATTCTAGCTCGTCGTAGGTCTCAGTTGAAAAACTTAGAATAAGGGCTCGCACGTTCATTGCAGTTGCTATTTGTTTATGGGCGCTAAATATTCAAATTCGTTTCAGGCATCGAAAATTATTGTAATTTGTCAAGCAAATAGATGGAATCAATATACAAAAATCCGATATATGTACTAAGGGTGGTATACAGACAAGCTCTACTACGACTAAAGTGAACTATTTAACAAAAAAAAATAGTAAACAAGCGAGAACAAGACAGACAAGACTCAGAAAACACAAACAAAAAAGATGAAAAACAATTATAAAATGCTAAGTGGGTGATGTGTGGTTTCAATAGCGCAAAACAGACCAAGTGGAGGATTACGACGAAGGGAAGTTAAAAGAGGTGGGAGATAGGTGCTGCTGAGAATGTGAATGATGCATGGCCGGCAGTTGTTGGGATTGTTGCGGCAGAGCGGGCTGAGGTGCAAGACCCATGGAAGGATCTCTCATAAGCCCACCATTTGGTGGGGAATGTTGAGGGGGTAGACCGATTGAAGAAGACGAGGAGGAATGCCATAAACGTGGATCTTGCGTATTACCGTTCCCAAAGGCAAGTAAATCAGGACTTCCTATATGAGTTCCTCGACTGGCAGACAGGTTGTAGTGATCGCTGTTGTTACTCCACCGCATACTTGATTGTATTCCAAAAGGATCATGAGGCGACTGTGTTCTGCTGTACGGTGAAGGCACTGAAGGAGATGGCTGGTCCTAAAGCAGACAAGTGATCACAGTGAGTAAGAGATTGTTATACAATTTGAACAAACCTACTCGATGCATCATAGGCATACCGTTAGTCGGCATGACACCATTGCTGTATTGACCCATGTATGGCATTGACGGTTGTTGTCTCAGACGTTGAGATTCTGGAGCTCCGAAGTGACCATTCATCATTGGTGGTACAGAAGATGACGGGATAGGTGCTGCATATCCAAAGTCTCGCTGGTCGGGGTATTGCCCATAACCACCACCCACATGTGAATGTTGCGGGCGAGAATATGTCGTAGTAGGAGAAGCTGCAGCCACACGGGAATATTGCTGCTGTTGACTTCGTATCAGTTCAGGATCGTACACGTTATGTGTGCTTTGAGGATGCCGCAACTGCGAGACTGGCTGGGGGTATACGCCCTGTAAGGAATACCCTGCTTGAGATTTGTCAGAAAAACGCCCTTGGCCATATCTCTCGCCCATAAGCGCGGCGGCCTGTCGCTCTTGCTCTTCCTGCCGTTGACGAGCCAAGCGAATCATGTCGTTCCGGTTGCGGCATTGTCTGCAGTAGAATGTGCCAATATTCCAATTTCGAGGAGGACGACCTAATTGAGCATCCGAACGGTCATGACATTCTATGTGCTGCCATCGTTGACAACCACCACAGCAAACCATAGGCCGATTAGCATCCTGATAGAATTAACTGTTAGAGATCCAATGTATGTGCCAGGCGAAAGACCTACAATATTGACACCTTGTCTATCGCAGATCTCACAACATAGTACCCAGTCTCCCCTGCTTGCACTGGCGGAACTATGCGACCTACTGAGCGATATTGACCTGCCATGTTGACCCGGGGGAACCATTGGCGTCGCCGACATTGTACGTCTTGAACCAGAGTCCACGCTGGAAGACATGAAGGATTCACATCAGTCAATTACCTAACCAGTCCGTATATAAAGAGCAGAACGCACCTGACTGTTTCACCTGCGTTTCTTCTCTCCTCTTTCCTTCTCGCCCTCTCTTCCCTTTCTTCCCGCTCGAGACGTCGCTGCTCTCTCGCCTTCTCTCTCTTCTCTCTCTCCTGCTCCTCCTTTCTCTGTCTTGCCTCCGCTCGCTTCTGTCGCGCCATTTTCTCAGACTCTTCGGCTTTCTTTTGGGCAATTATCTTGGCTTCTTCCCGCTCGACTTCTTTCATCGCGATACGTGACGAGCGTTTCCGATGAACGATGGCTTCTTCCAACTTTCGCTTGCGATCAGCCTCCTATAACGGGATACCGATATTTCAGAACCACATTAAACCAAAATCGTTCACATTGAATGAGACTTACTCTGAGCTCAGCTACAACAGCAGGAACAATAGTCTGATTCAACGTTTTGTACAGAGCCTTTTCCAAATAATGGCCAGCCTTCTCGAATCGTTCAGCAATGTGTTCCCACTCGTATAATGTGACACAAATCTTAAAAATTCCGAAAAAAAAATGAAGACGTGAGCGACGACACAATAAATAGTTTCATTAGAGTGATGAAAAGCAAGTTGAGGCAAGATGACTTACAGCTTCCCATTCTATGAAATCATCGGGCAGGACGGGCGTTGGGGCTTCCTCCTCTTCGGACTCTGAGGTAGGTTCGGAATCAGGCTCAGGCTCCTCCTTTACCTGGACCGATTGGTCTTCATCAGACGGCGACGTATCTTTCCTCGTGGCCATCGAAGTTCGGCCTCCCCGACCACCCCCTCTCCATCCACCCCTTCCCCGACCACGACCACGCCCGCGACCTCTGCCACGACCTCTTCGGCCACCGCGCCCGCGAGCACTTGCAGAACGAACCAGTCGCTCTTCATCATCTTCGTCACCGTCGTCTGACAATTCGGTAAGATCACTGGATTCACTTTTGTGACCGTCTTCTTCAGTGGTAGGAGGCGCAATAGCACTGTCAGCATCCGCATCGCCATCTGGGACCATGTCTTCATCAGCTTCTGCATCGGCATCCAAATCAACGTCTCCTTCGGCATCAGCATCTCCGTTGATAACAGGATGCTCATTCTCCTGAGCTTTAGGACTCTTCGGCTCGTTGAGAACTTCCTCTGGAATCTTGTCACTTTCCCCCGTTCCTGGAACTTGCTCAACTGCATCGTCCTTATCACCTTCTGGCTCTTTCGGGTCAGACTGCTTCTCATTCTCTTCTTCAGGCTCATCCTCTTTGGCTTCGGCGTTCTCTTCATCATTTCCACCTTCAGCATCGGCATCCTCCTCATCTTCACCATCCGCATCAGTCTCCCGTTCGCCATCTGCATCCTCAGCGTCGCTCTTCC
Source organism: Abortiporus biennis (assembly GCA_022606235.1). Lineage (NCBI taxonomy): Eukaryota > Fungi > Basidiomycota > Agaricomycetes > Polyporales > Podoscyphaceae > Abortiporus > Abortiporus biennis. Next base: position 137,960 of record JABYQP010000048.1, read on the forward strand.
GCTCATTCAACCACTCATCCGGAATCTGCTGCCAAGGATCGCCATCTTCCTCTGTACCGTTGACACTACCTCTCCTCAGTCTTGCACTAGTTCGCGTCCCAGAGGCCGCGGCGCGAACACTAGAACTGCCTCCTCTGCCTCTGCCTCTACCCCTTCCCCGACCTCTTCCACGACCTCTTCCACTTCCACCTCTAGCAGATATACTTCCTTTACTTGGTGAAGAATTTGGAGATTTCTTAGCTTCTAAAGCTGCTTGTCGTTTGAATGCCGCCAACTCCTTTGCTTGTATGTCTAACTTCTTATTAGCCTGTGACTTAGCTTTCCTCGCACTACCCCTTCCTCCCATTTCCTCATCACTGTCCTCTTCACCCTCACTGCCATCGTCATCCTCTTCGTCATCGTCGTCTTCATCACCTCGAAGGTTACCACGACTCCTTCCTCTCCTGAGTCCAGCAACAACTGCAACAGAAGCTCTCCCTCTCCCTCTTCCTCCGCGGCCACGGCCACGGCCTCTTCCCCGACCTCTAGCAGCACCTCTGCCACGCGTAGAGGATCTTGTGACTCTTTTTCTCTTAATTTCTCTATCTTCGCCATCACCTTCATCATCATCCTCACTTTCCGCTCCACCTTCACCCTCACTCCCTTCATCGGACGACAGAGCGGCGCGTCTACGTTTACTGGGGGAAGAAGTGGCGGTAACACTTGATGCCTGAGGCTTCCTAGTTTGAGGTCGTTTCCTTTTGGCAGGTCGAGGTGGTTTTGGAGGGACGCGTTGGATCCACAGTCGGTCAGCTAGGAATAAGAAGTCGTAGAGTATGAATATGTGAATGAATAGATTGTAGATGAAGAGACTTACGACCGATCAACCAGTATGCGTTAGTTTTTGCATCGTAACCGATAGGTTCAATCCTCTAGAATGCGAAAAGAGAAATGAAGGGACATAAACTCATGCTCGATGAATATGAATATAGTACTCAGGTAACTCACCCATTGGGCCATGTCATCGTCGTCCTTCATAAGCAACCGCAACCTCGTTGGGTTCTGAAATTGCCATTCCATTAGAGTGTGTAAAGAATTCAGTTTCTCCTCCATGGAAAGGTCATCCCAATCTCTGCTTTCCTGACCTCCCTCTTCCAAATTTGAAGCAACTTGCTCATCCTTCAACTTGGAGGGAGCAATATCCTTCTCCTTCTTGACACCTTTACCACCTCTACCACGTCGAGGTTGAGCCCGAGTCCGAGGTTCAGAAGAAAACTGGTCACGTTCTTCGACAGTTTCTGCTTCCGTCGACTCCTCCATTTTGGTCTCACCGTTCATATGCGCGATATCTGTACTCGTTTCCTGCTTACTCGAGCCTTCAGCTTTAACTGAAGACTCTCGAGTTTCAAAAGGAGTTGAGAATTCGGACGCATCTTGCTTCTCGTCCTTCTCCTTCTCCTCCTCGTTTTTATGCTCCACAGTTTCCGCTTCTTTCGATTCTGCTGGTTCGACTTCATCAACTTCCATAGGCTCCTCCGACTTTCTGACGGTAGGCTCGGGACCAAGAGGATTATTCCCCGGTTGCCTCTTAATGTATTGTTTTCGCAACGCGACTTGCCAATTGTCGATACTAAGAAACACGTAAAATGCGTGTTAAGTCATAACACACAAGAGGTCGTCGTTTGAGGAAACATACCTTATTTTTCTATCCTGAGTCAATGTCACCAATAACCTATGAAATATTCTTGGAAGATAGACAGTTGTTGACCTCGCAAGATCATCTTCCACATCCTGCATCATGCACAAGAGTGTAATACAAACAGTCAGCGAATGTGAATACCACTCTACCGTTTCCCGACAGGCCCAACAAGACCATTTTCAACAAGAAACGACACTCACAGTGAGAGCGACATCGGGCATAGCCAACAGTGCAGCAAATGTATAAAAGAACTGACTGAACGCGGCCCATTTCCAATTAGTCCTCAGAGTTCGAAGATTCGAGGAATACTCGTCTTGAGAGGGAGCTAGAGAGGAGTCGCGAGGCGGCGAAGGCAACGCACGACGACGAGGCATCTAAATGAGCTGAAATATATTTTGTAGCAGACTGGCGCAGAGGCCGTGAGCTTTAATGGGAAATCTGAGATCAGAGTTGTGAGATTTGAGTTGGCGGTTGGTGGGTAATGTTTTCCGGGTGATTATGTTAAGTGGGGGTTGAGTTGTCTATCCGTTGTTGATGACCAAGAACGAGCTAGTGATATACAGTATTAATGTAGAATACCGCCTTGAAGGGTGTGGAGAATGTTATGAACGGCGGTGAAGACGGGAGAGACGGTGTCGAGGAGACTCGAGACTTTGGCTTCGACTCAGACTCACAGCACACGAACGTGATGGTCACATTTTGGTCACGCACCCGCCATTGTTTGTCGCAACCAAATAAACTGACGCGCTCACGTGCAAAATACTAATTGGGCCCTTCTGCAAAGTGTGACAGTGACTTTCTTGTCATTTACCATGAACTTCTTCAAACGCATATTGGGCAACCGTACTATTCTCAAAAAATTCGTGAAATATCCCGAAGAGCCTCTTGATCTTTCTACTACTGATGGCGGAGGTTTTTACGCCGCATCTCTGGGAGAAACTCTCAACTCAAGATACACAATCGTACGCAAGCTTGGGTGGGGCCAAAACTCGACAGTTTGGCTGGCAAGAGACCTTCAGTAAGTCGACAAATTCCCCTTAACACACCGCTCTCACGTTTTTAACATAGAGGGAATCTCCCCACTTACAAAGCGGTCAAAATACTATCAGCTTATGCGACGGAAGTCCAAGGACAGCAGGCTAATGAGTTATCCTTCTTGCAATGCATCAACGATCGTTCAGAGTCATCATCGATTCCAGGACGAAAACACGTAACTCGCTTGCTCGATACTTTTGAAATAACAGACTTCCATGGTACTCACCTCTGCTTGGTCTTCAACGCTATGGGCAGCTTATCAAAGACCTTTCGAAGTAATCTGCCAGTTCCTTTAGTGAAACTAGTCGCAAGGCAGCTCTTGCTGGCTCTGGATTTTCTTCATACAGAGTGTCAAACTATTCACACAGGTGTGTGTCATCTCATTTTGGTGACAAACGGTTACACGGAGAAAGCATCGCATGATGTAGTGATTTGTTGCATCGTCTCAACATATTAACATGACAATTGTTGCGACTATGCATTCGGCCATCACATTCCTAAACCCTCTCTTCGGCTTAACACGACTAGTCTACGTGAAACTGAAGCTGAAGCTTCAAGAAACCAATTTCATTATATTTTTCGCAGACCTGCTATGCTTGCCATGTGCGCTCATGATGCCACAAACTTCCCGATCTTCTGGCTGCTTTACGTTCCTTACCTGGTAGAACATGCAGGGGACATTATGTGGTGTGACTCCGGGTCCCCCCTGTTGTGTCTCATGTGGGCTACACGGCAATCATGATATCGACAACCTCGTTGATAAACTATTGTCAGATACTGACCGATGTATGACACTGACAGACATCAAACCGGACAATCTGCTCGTCACGTTGACCATTGATCAAGATATCGAAGAGTTACCAACATCGCATTCGAAAACCAAAGGCATCTTGTCTCAACCCATCATCCCCTTTGCGTCAGGTGATATGATTGACACCGACCTGTTCAATGTTCAATTAACAGACTTCGGGACGGGTGAGTTTTTCGCTCGGAGAGAATCATCTTCAAGTTCCCTCAACCTTATCTCTTTCAGCCGCAGGATTCGATGGCTACCATTCAGATCTAATCCAACCTTCCGCTCTACGTGCTCCCGAAGTCATTATAGGATGCCAATGGGATGCTAGTGCCGACATCTGGAACACGGGCTGTCTCGTAAGATAAACAGACCCGATTCTTCGCGAACTGCATCCTCACTTCCAAGATATTTGTTTAAACTGCAAGATTTTCGAACTCCTCACTGGCGCCTGGCTTTTCGATCCACAAGGATCGCGAGAGTGGACTTCAGAAGAATATCATCTTGGTCACATGCCAATCGTGACTGGAGACCAATTTGACCTCACCTATATTTCTAAAGGAAAGCATTTTGAACAATATTTCAAACCTGATGGTAAGCTGTGGTTTCATCTACCCTAAATACCCCTCATAACGTAAGAAATGTTACTAGGTACTCTGCGCCTTCACGTTCAAGGTGTCCTTGACCTTGAAGCTGCCGTCCGCACATACGAGGTCTTGGACGACACTGAAATACCAATGTTCATCTCATTCATCCACGGAATGCTACGCTTAAAACCATCAGATCGAGCGACTGCTGCCGAATTGGCACAACATGAATGGCTGAACTTAAAGTGACGAATCCAATTTATCTGACCTAACTTACGGAAATAAATTTGCTTGTAATAACTAAGGATTGAGGTGTGTTATAACACCCTCGTCACTTGTCTTCGAGGTTTTCACTCATATCATCTTGGCCCAGGTTAGATGGTCAGCCAACACACAGTGGAGTCACGTATCAATTCCCTGAGTGCTTCGCCTCTAGTACTAGAGCTCGCGCACACCTAGGCTTTATAACCAACCACTCGGACCGAATTGATTTCTCCATCCTCGCTTCAATCTTGTCCTTATCTATGGTCTATATTTTGGGTACGTCGGGATCATTTAGCTAGGATTTTCATGCAGCTAGTACGGTTTGAAACTTTGCAGCCTCTATGTTGGTAGGATGAGTGAAGTTGGAAGAGCACTATCATTCGGAGAGCCTATGATGGCGCTGGCACCTCCGACGGCCGTTCAATTTCAACGTTGAATATGCACACATTGTCGTAGATACGTATCTATGCATCCTTGGAGAACTATAAGGCCATGATAGCTGAGAGCATAGTGAAGCAGACTGCGCAACATCTATACACGGCCACTTTGCTGAATTTTATGTCTGAGAGTCTAGAAAGACCATCTAAGTTTGCTAAGACTATTGAAGTTTTGCTAATTCAGTAAAAATCGCACACGTCCGAACAAGCACAAAACATTTGAGTTAGAAAAACACGATCCCAACTTGATTTCACCAGATGAAGATGCCAGTTTGACCAATACACATGATTTATGTAACTACAATCCGACGCCCAAACAAACAAGACCAATTGAAAGATAGAAGTATCCGCATTCCGCATTCCAATAAACCATTATCCATATTTACACTGCTGCCAGTAGCTAAGGTCCAGGATGCGAACCATCCCGACTTCTCTGCATAAAAGACTGCATCATCTCTTGACTGACCCGTCCTCCAATCCCACCGGGAGGTAATTGACCACTGCCATTCCGTTGGTGATGTGCGGCAGCAGCAGCCATCCCTGGAGGCATCATGCCAGGTTGAGGCATACCCATTCCGAAACTCATCAAAGGATGCGGTTGCATACTCGGAGGGACACCCATTCCAGGATTCATACCCGGCATTCCAACAGGCATTCCGGGAAACCCGGGGGGAGGTTGCTGTTGCTGATGTTGTTGTTGTTGCTGTTGCTGCTGTTGTTGTTGGGGAATTTGGACATGTTGTTGCATTGGTGTCCCAGCTTGTAATGAAAACGGATTGAATGTTTGGACTTGTGATTGTGATTGTTGATGCATTTGCTGTTGTTGCATGTTCGCCCCCATGTGTGAGGCATCGGTTGCCGTCATATGTTGTTGCATCCCCATTTGAGGCTGCTGTTGGAATGGCGGCCCAGGTAGTTGTTGCTGAGATGGTGAAGAAGGTTGTCCCTGGGGAGGATTACCCAGTCTTTGACTCTGAGCGAGCTTCTGTTTCATCAATGCCTGAAGGGCCGCCATCCTCTTATCCGGTGGCAAAGTGTTCAACATTCTGTGATTTTCAGGCCCAAGTCCTATCACCAATGCTGCAAGATGTGGTGGGATTTTACTCAAATCGAGACCTAGGACGGTAGTGGCAGCAAGGTTTGGTTGTTGTTGCGGTGGTAATGGTTGTTTATCCGGTTGCTTCGGTAGTTCAGGAATGCCCCCAGCAAAATAAGCTCCACCAAGTCTACCGTCTGGGATGGGGAATATCAGAATTCGATTATGGTTTTGGCCATCGAGACCAGGCCAAGCAGCTAGTGCGTACTGTTCGTATAGAAGGATGAGACGAAGAAGAGAAGAAAGGGGCTTCAAACTCACCAATTTCCGATCTGTCAGCAGCTTGACCAATGTAGCATAGTTCTCGTCGAGAGTTTTCAAATCTTGCGGACTCAAATTTGCTCTTGCGGGTTTCTCAGGTGCCATAAAAAATGGCACAGCACCGACGCTTGTTAACCAAGTGCGCAAAGCGGACATCGGAAGGGCTGGTTCTTTTGAAGGTGATAGTTGCAACGTCGAAGGCCAAGTATCGAGTCGTCTGGTAAGGAAAGCAGAGATGTTAGCGTCGGAGGAAATTGATAGATATCTCGACGACATACACTTCTGGAGTATGCGATTTAGCATGGAAGCCTATAGCAACATGTGCTTGAAGATCCTTCCGTACATGTGTCCCGCTATCCAAACCCTTGTACGAGATAATCCCTCTCCATATTTTCGCGATTGATTGCGGCTGTGGAGCAGATTGAATTTGTTCTGGCTGCTGTTGTTTTGGTTGCTGGACCGGGGCAGGAATTTGAGCGTTTCCCATCCGAGGGGTTTTTCTCTGTTGTTCCAGTAGCTTCTGCATCTGAGCTGCGACTTGTGGGGATGCATTCGGCGGTAATTGAATCTGGTGTGATGGCATTTGTGGCTGCTGTTGTTGTTGTTGTTGTTGTTGTGCATGATGAGGTGGCAGTTGAGGTGGTTGCGGTTGAGGGTGCGGCGGCTGTTGCTGTTGGAGTTGTGGTGACTGTTGAATTGTTGCTTGCTGTTGAGGAGGTTGCTGTGGTTGCGATTGTGGTAGTGGAGGTTGTTGAATGGCATTCTGAGCTTGAGTACTAGTTGTGGCCTGCGAGCCAGTTCCTTGAGCCTGAGCATGAACTTGTTTCGCAATATTCACTTGGTTGCTGAGAATCAACTTCAACTTCTGATATCTCGCGAAGGACTCTCCAATCTCCTTCTTCAGCTGTTCGGCAGCCACAGTTTGACCATTTGCTTCTAACTCGTTCCTGCGAGCCACCTTTGCTTGTATCTCCTTCTCCCCCGCTTTCAATCTATCAAGAATCTGTTGAAGTAGGGCCGGAGGGACAGCTGTTCCCGGAGGGAACCCAGGAGGATGTGTCGGTACGCCTTGAATAGGTGGTTGTGTATTCGTAGCTGCAGATGCATTACCTGTATTCACATTAACAGATGTTGATGCAAGAGAGGGTGCTTGAGGTGCAGTAGGAGCAATAACCGGTGTAACAGGGTGAGCAGCAGTCGGTAGATTCTTCGGTGAGCTCTGTGATACGTTTTTGGGCGATGCATGATGATTCCGAGGAGAACTGACAGCAGCTGATACGCTAACTGTGCCCGTGCGAGCACGCTTGGCTTCTGGGCTTCGATCAGCTGAAGTTGGCTCATTTGCGCGTTTAACACCGGCTATAGGGGGGTCATAAGCGTAAGGTAAGTGATACAGCGGATGGAAAGCTATGGCACTTACTCTTATGCAGAGGGTACCCACTGAGGTTGATCGAATGAGGCGTACGAACGTTAAACCACGGACTTTGGGTTTGCCCTGTAGCGGCCTATGTTGGTTTGTTAACTCTATTTCAAGCGCAAGTGTGTCATCGACGAGACTTACAAGTGCATGAAATTGTGCAAGCTTGGGGATCTTTTGCAGTAATACATTGCTGTAGTTGATATCTCTCTATATGGAGTTAACGTCAACCAATCAACGAGAGAATCCAGGGAACACACCTTGCGAAGTTCAGTTGGTAAACTATCCCATGAAACGGTGTCCAATTTGGGCGAAGAGTTTTTGAGAGGTCTGTCTGCCGAATCTGGAGTAGATGAAGCAATATGTATTATGTGACAGACTGCATTCTGTCATGGAACATCTTTATCAGCAAGAGACAAATGAAAAGACAACGTAGTTGGGTTGGACTGACTTCCATGTTTTCCTTCAGGACATCAAACAGCTGGAGCCACACATTAGAACCCATCGCCCTAGAACTTGCTTACAGGGAACATACCTCAATCGCGGCGACTAAGCCCTCCAGTGCAGCCATGCCTCTACTACCTCCGCTTCCAGTTTGTCCAATACCAAACCTCGCCGGATCTTCCTTCAGGTCCTTTACGATAGCTTGAGGCAATCCGAAGAATGACTTGGAGAGGAGCGGCGTCGGATGTATGGAGTAGCACACTAGACCAATCCTGAACTGTGAAGCATAAAGATAAATTGCAATAAACATGAATTCAGAGGTTGATTAAAGCGAGAAAACCAGCTTACTTGTCGATTTGAATGCAACTCATGCAACCTCGAGAGCAGAGGCATGATGTAGTCTCCCAGTATTTTATTCCATTCCGTGTATAAGCTGAGGGAAGAATCAACTACACAGGCGACTGCGACCACTTCTCCCATTGAGTTTGTATCTTATGCAATTCGTGTATGTTTTGTTTATGAATGATGTTATGCAGGTGCGGTATGTTGTGTTTCGGACCGTGTGGTATCGTCGTTCCAGTCAGAAGGGGTATTCGTATCTCGTCGTCTACTTGGGAATAGAAATGAATTATTACAGAGAGCAAATTGTATAGCAAAGAGCAAATGGAGACCGGGATGATGGAGTTCGAGGTGAAGAATGTTGTGACGCTCAGCCACTGGGCCAATGCAAGCGCCCATTATTTCGATCAGTATTGTAGTAGGCGCTTGTTCGTTCTCCTCCTCCTCCCCCGCGAATCTGGGTGGTGTGTTTCCTTTGTTTAAAGGTCGATCAAAATCGGAAATCTCACGAAATTTCAACGAGTTCTTTTTGAAGTCTGACTACACGAGAACGTGAAGAGAGTATCAGCGGGTACATACTAATTTCACGTTCAACGGGGATAACTAATGTAATATTTGGAAACAGATATCATTGAGAAATCTGGATGATTAGCGGCGGTGTATAAAATATTCATTGCGCGAATCTATAAGGACATGGAGGTCGGAAGCCTGAAGTTTGCTGCTTGCGATGGCGACGATACTGGAGCCGTGGAGGACACTTCAGCGACAGTCAACTGACCAGCCTTTGTTACCTATGGTCCTCGCTTGATTGACCATGTTGTCAATTATCACTTGTCCTTGGTCAAGAATTTCTGAAAGGAGTATGTAACGAGAAATATCCGTCAATATCTCGACTTTACCTGGATTTTAGCCTCACCAAAGGGACTACTTCAGGGCCGTATTGGCATACATGCAAAAGAAGACTTGCTAGAGGTAAGTCCAGTCCGTCCTTTCCAATGCACACAGTCGTTTAGTCAACCGTGGCATTGCATTTAGACTGCGGCTTTGAATTTGAAGTTGAATTTGAAGTGCGGATGGATCGAACAACGGATAGCACCTTCAATCTCTCCTCCTAACCATCATCACTCGCACATATATTGCACTTAAAAAAATGACATCTCTCAAGAGAAGTTCGAGTCCCAGCGATAGCGCCGATGACCAAGGCCCTTCCTCTAGACGCAAAATTGGATACGACGTTACTCTGGGACTGTTAGGTCTTGAAGCATATCAAAGACTCAAGTCTTCTGATGTCGTCCGCGCTATCGTAGTTTCTATTGATATCATAGCTGACCTGCATCTTACACGATCATCTGTGGAAAATTATCTAGAACTGTTTGAAAGTACTTTCGAGAGTGGAAACTTGGACTCAGTCTTCGAACGTATGCTGCTCAACAATCCTGTTGGTTGATCTTAGCCCCTAACTTCTTTTCCAGTTATCAATCGTCTTTCCTCACCAAAAATCTCCACGAGCTTGTCTGCCCCTTCACATACGAAGATGATCCGTATTAGGGTGTCGCCTGATCCTCCACCCGCCGTTCAAGGTAAGTAGCTGATAACCACCAATGGTAACCATCTAACTTTATTCCATTTAATAGTGGAAGGTATATTCAATCCTCTGCTACCCCGACTCGTTCGTTACTGAATCTAACAAATTTCAGCCATCAAAAAGGCATGGCTTGGGAAGTACACAACCAATCATCATGAAATATTGTACAACACGATCGAAAAAATGGATAGAACAAGATATTACTCAAATAATGTTCCCATCGTTAACAGTTCTGGCACAGGAAAATCAAGACTAGTGCATGAACTGGCACGGATTGTTTTCACTTTTCCTTTCAACCTTCGTTATGATGATGATTACAGTCAGTGCTGAATTTGAATCTGTGAGAATTTCGCTGGTGGCTGATGTTCTTGTATCAGGCTCGTTCTCATATCCCAAACCCGACAGTCAAGTTCGCGACTTCTTGACCACCCAGTCCGAGTCAAACAGCGACGAGCATATAGCATGCAATTACCTCAAGTTTTTCATATGTCTTTTCACTAATGCCCGTCAACATCTTCTCGACGATAGATTTCGCAGTCAGAAGTCTTTACGAGATTTTGCCTTCGCATGGAGAGAATATCTGGATGATGGAACTCGCACGGATCTCTATAAGAAATCATAGGCAGATATCGATACTGTAAGATAGTCTTCACTGGAATTTCACTCCATTCATTGAATCTTGTCAAATAGCAGACGTTCATAACCGAGAAACACCAGGATAATTCGACTCAACTGGTTGTGACGAGAAGAGAACTCGAGAGAATGGCTGTGTCTGCAATTACAGATCTGCAAGGTGTCATAATGGGGAGTGACACCGATGATACAGAAATCCCCATGGTGGTCCTTTATTTTGATCAAGCCGGCAAGATATCGAGGACAAAGGGAAAGAACAAAATTCTGTATGATATCCTGCTAGGATGCATCGACGCTTTTCGCCAACGAAACGTTGTTGGTATCGCGCTCTCCACTAACCCTGGTATATATGAAATCGCACCCATCAAGTCTCGCTCGCATCGTCTACATGGATTCCAGAAATGTCTCCAGCCTCCGATCACAGAGTTACCTTTTGATTGTGGTCCCGGAATTCCTGTAGCTGCTTCCTCGCTGACTCTTGACAAAGTCACCGATGTGGCCTTTATGGCTCAATTGGGACGTCCCTTGTATGTAGTCTCATGGGCTATCACTCGGAGTGGTAGGGCTGACGGCGTCTTCGGTTTTAGATTTTGGGCCTTGCAGTCAAATTCTGCAACTGGATGTGCTAGTTACGCGTTCCCAGATAATCTCATCAAATATGCACGGTGCAAACTGCTTTGTTCTCATGGCATAGATATCAAAGCAAGGGATGTTTCAACAGAAGGGAGACTCGCAGTTCTCGACGTCCTTCTCCACCTTCAGTTTAAACCATGCACAAACATAATAGGTCGGATCCAGAAGGGCAAAATACCGACGGAAGAAGAGCTGATCTATGCTCACATGCGATACGTCCACTCTATCCCTGAACATCGTATCTATAGCTATTCATCGTATCCGTCCGAGCCGATTCTAGCAGAAGCTGCAGCGCAACAACTGCATTTCTTCTCCACTCGCTACCCACCTTCAACCTCTTCATCTCTTATTGATGTTCTGTGCGAACAGGTGGACAATGGCCTCATTGACATCGGAGAGCGTGGAGAGGTGGTCGCTCGTCTGCTGATTATACGTGCAGCAATGCGGGCGGTAGAAGTAGAGTGCAAGGAGGGGGATCAACTATGGTACAGCAAAGGTAACAAGGTGAAGACGTTCATCCAAGAATTGTTTCAGAAAGGCTATTCCGACCAAATTCTCGCGTCCACCCCCGACAATACTTGTGTCGGCCAGACATTTGAAGACGCTCTGGGCAACATGACAATGCGTCTCACTCACTTTGAGAAGCTGAAGGATGGTTCTGGACTTTCTCAAGAGGGTGCCCAAGCTGCATTTACGAGAGGTTGTGGCTACATTTGTGAGGGTATGCAGGAAAGTGTGGACCTCATGATTCCGATTGCCGACATCACGAAAGGAGGTGAAGTATTATCCTTAAGCAAGTTCACATTTCTGCTATTCCAGTTCAACAACCGCGGTAATCGTCCAGCCGTAAACCGAGTCATTATCGACGCTGCACAATTAGGACTCTTCATAGATACTCAGCCATCGTCGGCTCCAATTCCATATGCAGCCTTGATGATTGAGCTTGGTATCCCTTCAGATTCGAAACACTACGGCGAGATCCACACTCCTACCTGCGCTCACTCATCCTCCCGTCACGATGATATCCATCCTTATCCACGTTACGCCGTCTTTGCGTACGGATGCTCGAACGGAATATACAAAGTGGTTGAAACCTCGGACGAATTTGAATTCTCATTTCTCCTTCGTTCAAGGGAACTTCCGGAGCATCCAAGGAAAGAAACATTTCAAACATTTCTCAAAACTCGGCCGTTCGTTACAGCAGACCAGGGTTGTAGTTACATCGATCAAGGCGAGGAAACTGCTAGTTGATAGCTTTGTATTTCAAGTTGTATACATGTAATTCGAACTTTATATTCTCCTGTTAAGTAAAATTGCGTGATATCATCAAGGGAGGGCTCTCAACTATTCCGCTCAGACGATCACAACTTGGATGATATCAACGAACTCTCGCACATTCAAAATTTTCCCGACCGCGATGGGCATATGAAAGGAAATTCTCCTCAGCAATAATTGGGTTCATTCAATGATAAGTAGAAATATCTTGGGAATATCAATAATCATTATTGAATAAGTATCATGATCCTATGTTGGGACTATTTCAAATGTTTCCGGCGGTACTTTACTTGCATATTATACAATATTATATGGACTCGGACAAGGAGGGATTACAAATTTCCGTTGCATTTTATCTTCACACAGTACTAGTCTCCTCGTGAACATCCAGGTCGATTATCCAGTGTGTGAGTAGAAGGAGGATGTGGAATACTTTGGACAACACACATGCATACTTAGATTCAGAGTCTGAATCGTCTCTTGCTGTCGATATCCATATCTATACGCACATCTACTTTCGCGTATAAATATTTCAACGACTGTACTCTTCGGTGAATCGCACTATCACTAGCAATAATAACAACAAGCACACGGTCTATGAATCTCTCTAGAAGTGACTTCTGGTCTTGCACGACAGATAATCCACGTTCCACTTGAACGTTTGAAGACTTGAAGCTTGAAGACTTGAAAGTCTTTCCGAACGTTCATGATGACATGTCGTATCCTATAGTGGTCCAACTGTGCAAAAAGTATCCCTCAGGCCTCTGGATGGCGTAGCTTGCGGGTCAGTGTGGACTCTACAAGGTAGGCATTTATTCCTTTAACAGAAAGAAACGAGTTGATTACTATCGAATGCTTTCACGGTGATGTGAGTTGTAATGGCTCACCCTCGACGGTTTTGAATTTGATGGCAGATTTGAAGTGCGGAAGAACCCAAGATGGACAGCTGCCCAAGACCGGAATCCGAACGGTGCCTTCAACTTCAACCTCCTCTCTTGACTATCACCATCACAGATACTGCACCCCCAGCAATGACATCTCTCAAGAGAGGTCTGAGTGCCAGCGACAACACCGTTGAACAAGGCCCTTCTGTTAGACGCAAAACTCGGTACAATGTCGACGATGGACCATTCGCTCTTGAATCATATCGCTGGTTCAAGTCAAGCCGTGGTGTAGTCAGGGCGATCATGATTTCTGTTGATATCATAGCTGACCTGCGTCTAACACGATCATCTGTGGAAAATAATCGAGAACTGCTCGAAGGTGCTTTCGAGAGTGGGGACTTGGACAGAGTCATCGAATGTATGCAACTCGACACTTCTGCTGGTTGATTTCAGCCCCTAACATTTCTTCTAGCTATCGAGGGTCTTCGTTCACCGCAAATCAGCCCGAGCTCGTCAGGCTCTCACAACCAAACAGCGGTGCGTATCCCTCCACCTGCCGTTCAAGGTAAGTTGCTGATAGTCACCAGTAATAACTATCTAACTCTATTTCATTTTTAGTGGAAGGTATATTCCATCTTCTGCTCTCCTGACTTGTTTCTTATTGAATTCAACAATTTTAGCTGTCAAAAAGGCATGGATCGCGGATTACACAACTGATTACCATGAGGCTTTGTTTCGTGTGATCGACCAAACGGACAAAGAAAGACATTATTCAAATCATGTCCCTATTGTCAACAGTTCTGGCACAGGAAAATCGAGACTAGTGCATGAACTAGCAAGAATTGCTTTTACATTTCCTTTCAACCTACGTCGTGATGATGATTACGGTCAGTGCTGAATTTGTGATAATTTTGCTGGGTCGCTGATGTTCTTGCATCAGGCTCGTTCTCATATCCCAAACCAGATAGTCAAGTTCGCGACTTCTTGACTACCCAGTCAAACAGCGACGAGGATTCAGCATGCAATTACCTCAAGTTTTTCATCTGCCTCTTCAATAATGCCCGTCAACACCTCCTAGATGACAGGTTTTGCAGTCAGAGGTCTTTACGAGACCTTGCCTTCACATGGAGAGAATATCTGGATGATGAGACTCGCACGAATCTCTATAAGAAATCATTGGCAGATATTGATACTGTAAGATTGTCTTCACTGGAATTTTACTCCATTCGTTGAATGTTGTCAAATAGCAGACATTCACAACCGAGAAACACCACGATGGTTCAATTCAACCAGCGGTGACGAGAAGAGAACTTGAGAGAATGGTTGTGTCTGCAATTACAGATCTGCAAGGTGTTATAGTGCGGAGGGATGTCAATGATACAGAAATCCCCATGATGATACTTTACTTCGACGAAGCCAGCGATATCGCACAAACACGTGGAAAGCATAAAACTTTGTACGAGGTCCTGCTAGGATGCATCAACGCCCTTCGCCAGCGAAATGTTTTTGGTATCACACTTTCCACGCAGTCTCATATGTATGAACTTGCCCCTATCCAGAGCCAATTTGCGTCTAGTCGTGCGCAAAGAGACAAGGGCAAACCTCTTTCCCCTCCTATCACAGAATTACCTTTCGATTGCGGTCCTGGCATCCCGGTAGCTGCTTCTTCACTGACCTTTGACAAAATCACCAATGTGGCCTTTATGGCTCAATTGGGACGTCCCTTGTACGTGGACTCATGGGCTATCACTACGAATGGTAGCACTCTCAACTCACATCACCCTTGTCTTCAGATTTTGGGCCTTACAGTCAAATTCTCTAGCTGGAGATCCTGATAGTTACGCATTCCCAAACAATCTTATCAGATTTGCACGGCGCAAACTGCTCTGTTCTATGGACATAGATAACGCCGCGAGAGATTTTTCAACAGAATCACTCCTTGCCTTGATTGATATCCTTCTCCGCCTTCACTTTAAGCCTCAGCAACACATGATTTGTCGAATCCAACAGGAGAGTATACCAATGGAAGAAACCCTCATCAACTCTCACATGCGATACGTCCATTCTGTCCCCGAACACCGTATCTACAGCTACTCAACGTATCCATCCGAGCCAATTCTAGCAGAGGCCGCAGCGCAACAACTGCATGCCTTCTCCACTCACCAGCTACGTCCGTCATCTCTTATTGATGTACTGGACAAACATGTGGAAAATGGCCTCATGTTAAGTACGTAGACTTTACTTCACTTAGTCGGGCGGAATGTCGGCTAAGTCGGAGTCGGAGGAACCTTGGCCTCAGCTCGCGGGGAGCTGTGCCCCCACTAACCTCTTGGTTCCTTATTTGCGGAAAGTATCCTTCTTGTTGGAAGACTCTGAGTCGGAGTCGGGGATGTCGGGATGGAAGGCGGAGGAGAAGGTGAGAGCGAGGGAGGAAGCTGAGAATAACTTGAGTCGGGAAGTCGGATTGAACAGAAGTGGAAGAGTCGGGGTCGGACGGGTCGGGGTAAGGAGCGGAAGGTCGTAGACTATATTCAGATACAGAAGTACATGGATACGAGTACTTGATGTAATGAGATATAACGAGATATACGACTGAGGTACTACAGTCGACTATACTAGAACTTAAATACATGTCCGGAGTAAATCCCGACAGGGCCGATGCTGTGTCTACAACGAGGGAAACATGCTAAGTACGGATGGCCGATGAGTCGGGAAACAACATAAGCGAACATGCTGGAAACATAAGTATCTACGAGTGGGAAGCGTGCGTTCTCCAGGAGGTAAGTATCCTCGTGTTCGCCAAGAACGGAAGGTCGGACCGATGTCGGGTCGGGAATGGTCGGGTTCTCCGTCGGGGTTCGTTCAGGGTTATAACACCTCATTGACATCGGAGAGCGTGGAGAGGTGGTCGCTCGTCTGCTGATTATACGAGCAGCAATGCGGGCGGTAGAAGTAGAGTGCAAGGAGGGGGATCAACTATGGTACAGCAAAGGTAACAAGGTGAAGACGTTCATCCAAGAATTATTTCAGAAAGACTATTCCGACCAAATTCTCGCGTCTACCCCCGACAATACTTGTGTCGACCAGACATTTGAAGACGCTCTGGGCAACATGACAATGCGTCTCACTCACTTTGAGAAGCTGAAGGACGGTTCTGGACTTTCTCAAGAAGGTGCCCAAGCTGCATTTACGAGAGGTTGTGGCTACATTTGTGAGGGTATGCAGGAAGGGGTGGACCTCATGATTCCAATTGCAGACATCACAAATGGAGATGAAGTATTATCCTTAAGCAAGTTCACATTTCTGCTATTCCAGTTCAACAACTGCGGTAACCGTCCAGCCGTTAATCGAGTTATTATCGACACTGCACAATTAGGACTCTTCAATGCTCAACCATCGCCAGCTCCAATTCCATATGCAGCCTTGATGATTGAGCTTGGTATCCCTTCAGATTCGAAACACTACGGCGAGATCCACACTCCTACCTGTGCTCGCTCATCCTCCCGTCACAATGATATCCATCCTTATCCACGTTACGCCGTCTTCGCGTACGGATGCTCGAACAAAATATACAAAGTGGTTCAAACCTCGGAGGAATGTGAATTCTCATTTCTCCTTGGTTCAAGGGAACTTTCGGAGCATCCAAGGAAAGAGACATTTCAAGCTGTTCTCAAAACTCGGCCGTTTGTTACAGCAGGTCAGGGTTATAGTTACATCAAGCAATGCGAGGAAACTGGTCGTTGATAGTTTTGTATTTGTATACGTATAATTCGAACTTTATATTCTCCTGTCTTTTACTGTTTGTATCCCAATGAAATTGTCCGGTATCATGCCACACTTTGAGGTCGTTTTTTCAACAATAGAAGTGTGATTTGGAAGGAGACCTTGCGCTTAGTAGGGAGATGTCATGAATCTATGATGATGTGTGTATTGTAATGATATAGTAAAAACAGTAAAACAAACCCAACCAACTATCGTATAGCGCACAACATGACAGTAATAAAACATGATCAGCGAAGTACGATCACGTACACACTCAAAGCGGGTAAAACGTCCACGATACAAAAACTACCACACACGACAATCCTCATCTTCAGCTACGATGTCTTCCCATCTAAATCAATATCTCCACTATCCCCAGGTTTCGATGGAGGATAAGGAACTGTAGATATGCCGAGTTCAATTTGAGGGAGTTCATCTTCGTCGTCGTCGTGATACTGTTTTTTAATCTGTTGACATGGCATTGCGACGACGAATGCTAACTGAACAAGTGGTTGCTGTGGTACGGTGCTTACTTGTGATGCTTGAGTCGTGTGAGCTATGGTTGTCGAAGGAGGTGGGTTTATTGGAGGTATCGGAGAAGGTGAAGGAGAGAGATGTTCTTCTTGAGGATGAGCAAATGGAAGTGTGAATGGGAGATAACGACTAGGATGTCGATACCATTGCAACATTCTGATTTGAGTCGCATTTATAGGAGGCGATGTTTCTGTTGTTGAAACTGAAGGTAACGAGGATGGAGGGTTTGTCAGGCATGCAGCGATTGGCTAGGAAGCACAACACAGCGATGAGCATTACACCAAAAGAAACCGTTTATTGATCGTTTCGGTGAATTACACATACCATCAATCTGTTCCACCATCCTCTATCCATTTGTTCTTCGACCATCCTCTCCTTCCCGCTCGCTTGTGACAGCCTTCGCAGAGGATCAAGTATTTCCCCGACGCTCTCATCGTCCGCCAATTCCTCCTTTTCATCTTTCAAATTCAAATTCATCTCATGATGTCCCTCTGTTACAGCTACAAGATGCACTTCATGCAAGATTGGTTTGTCAGATGGATTAATCCGTCGTCTTCGTGTAGGAGGTACATATGTACCGTTCCGAATTGCTTCTTCGATAAGGAGCCGTTGTCGACGACGTAGGATATAGGAACGGAAAACGATAGCTGCTGAAACCGTAAGCAGAAGAACAAGTGTTGCTGTGGGTCGCTTCGAGTTCAGTTCTACATCAATATCGAGATCAAGTAGTACTTACCGAGGAAAGTATACACTAGAATGTGGCGATGCTCTTTCAATAGATTGTCTAAGTATCACCGAGGTTAAGAAAGGACATACAGTATAAAGCGGCTGAGCTTGAGAGAGCTGGGAGGGTGCCTTGCCCAGAATTGTTTCCAGCAGAGCCTGTGGGAGGAGGAGGAAGACTAGAAGAGGTCGAAGACATTGGGTTTCGAGATCTCGGTGAATGGGACGGTCATAAAAGCCAAAGGATAAGAACAATAAGGTTAGACCTGTCAACTAGAAGCTGAGATGGCTGAGATGGCCGCCTTGACAGCCTGCTCGGGTCTGCCCTTTGGAGATCGTGAACAGTCGTGTCTCGTCTCTACCAGCATCTACAGGCTGGACAATCCTTGCGGATCGTCAGCTGTGTTGGGAGGGGGAAAAGATATGGGAGATGAGGGATGGAGAAGGTTATGTAAGGGCAGCTTCTGCATGGTGCTGGAGGAGAGCGGAAAGTGGCTGGTGGCTGGGAATGGATGCACCTTCACATCCAACTTCGTGCAACAATCCAGAAATAAGTCCGCAGTTCCATCTGTCCATCCTGGTGCCATGCGATAGTAACCGTTGTTCTCCTCCAGGCCGGCGAACTGATTCTGAGCGAGAAATGGTGAGAAAAACAACAGAGAACACTATCCTGTGTGAGCAAGCTGTGAGAGTAACAAAGTGTATTCAAATTTACTAACCGCCAAGTATCGATGTTCCATTTGATTCAAAACACCTCGAGGCTAGTAAACTCCCTGGATGAAATCAACAGCGTCAGTAAATCATGATAATACCAACTTCAACGAGAAATGCAGTATTGATGCGCGATGTATGCACGACGAGGAGGAGGAGGAGGAGAAAGTTGTACGAATTGAAACTGAAACGCTCATTTTATATAGGCGCTTGTCTTTCAACTTATATATTCTCCGAGTCCTCCTCGATATAAAGTCTCACTTCATTCAGAAACATCTCAAGAAACGTATAGCATTCAACTAGCATTCAAAGTCCAATAAATAACATCCATGATCCCTTCGGTGAATCAGTGAATCAACTCGCATCTCCCATCGCCTTCGCTTTCGCAGCAGACTCCAACTCGGTGAATGTACCGCTCTTCAAACACATTTGCCTGAAAATACCATTTTCCTTCTGTATCAAATTCCAAGGCGTGTCAAATTCTACAAGTTCCCCTTTATCAAGCACGATCAAACGGTCATAATCAATCACCGTTCGAAGACGATGGGCAACTGGTAAACAGGTCAGAAAATGCAGTTCGGAATCGAAGGACAGAATTAGTACTCACTCGTCAACAGCAACGAATCTCCAAACTCTTCCCGGATAGCAGTTTGGATCTTTGCATCAGTAGCAAAATCAATGCTGCTCGTAGCTTCATCTAAAACAATAATTGAGCTCCTCCTCAATAAAGCTCTTGCCATAGCAATCAACTGTCTTTGTCCAGATGAGAAATTCGTTCCTCCAGCAGACACTTGAGTATCCAAAGAGATCGTCGTCTTCGTGTCTACATCAGTGGGTGCTGTAGACACTGACACTTGAGCGGAATGACTAGAAGAAGCTTCGTGAATCGAAGCTGGCCGGGAAGGTTCCCGTGAGGTTCGTTGTGAGTTTAATTGAGTTTCTGAGATCAGATGAACTCGGTAAAGAACATCGAGACATTCACTATCATCATGTTCATCTATAAAGCGTCCATCCATCCGCAGTTAGCCTATGTATTTCATGAATTTAGCTGAGAAAACTCACTGAATGGATCAAGGTTATCCCTTAATGTTCCCGAGAACAGAGTTGCATCTTGAGGTATGAATGTCTGAGGAAGATTAATTTAGCAGGGATTCAGTGAACTCGAGGCAAACCATCGGACTTACAATTCGAGACCTGAGATCATGCAATCCTATAGTTGAAATATCTATTCCGTCAATGACGATCTTTCCTTCCGCAGGATCAACCTGTCAGGTTTTGGACAGCCCAAATCAGTGATCACCAAGTGATGAATAAAATGTAACTCGGCACTGACAAATCTTAAGATACTCATAGCCAAAGTCGACTTTCCGCTTCCTGTTCTACCCAATAATCCAACTCTCTCCTTTGCCTTCAGATTGAACGAAACTCCGTGCAATACAGGAGGCAACTCAGGTGCATATCTGATGACTAGATTGTCGACTGAGATCAAAGAATCCTTGTTAGGGCTCGTCGTTGAGGGCCAATAAGCCGGTGGACGGTTAGACTCAATGATAGCGGGAGGTTCTTGAGGAAGATCAAGATACTCTACTACACGTTCCACCGAACTAGAAAGAGAACAAACATGAGTGTAAAGCATCCATAGAACGAGAGTGAAACATACTTAAGATCCAATTCAAGTGCTGTCCAGAAGCGACAAGCCCAGTAAACACTGTTGGTGAATGACATTGCAGATGTGATACATACACCTGCCAAACCAGCATCGACGTATCCTGAAAGAGCAAAAAGGGTGGTAGTAAGAACACCCAACGCGCCTAGAGCATCGAAATGAAGCAATAGCCATCGATTGGTCATCCAGAATGAATACCACATCTAGCAAGGAGCACGTCAGTATGTATGCATAGGAATGAGATAAGTGAACACACCTGGGTGGTTAAATCCACTTTACTGTACAAGTTATCCAAGAAACGTTGTTCAGCACTGAATGCTCTAACGGTTACGATTCCTTCCAATAATTCTCCAAAATTGGCGAATATAGGACTTCGACTATTCGATTCCATTCGACGAAGGTCTCGTCCTGTGTTCAAGTATCCTATGGCAAGTTGACGATAGATGAACCCAATTATGGTCGCAGGGAAAACAAAGAGCGGGAATACAACACTGAACACAGAACAGTAAATACGACAAAGCAAGGGAAGTTAAAATAATAATGACTCACATGACAGTTATGATAGATGCTATGAAATTGGCGAGGGAGGAATTAACAGCTTGGAGTGTTCCCGCAAGAGAGGAATCCACAGTTTCGACATCCTGAATAATGTGAGTTTGAAGACTGAGGTCTAATATTTCCGCTTGCGTACCTTGCTAAACCTGTTCAACATGCGTCCTTGAGGTGTAACATCGTGCCATCTCATAGGAGCCCTCACGACCGTTTCCAGCAATTTCTTGAACAAAACTCTTGAAGCACGTAGCGCACCAGTATATTGAGTAATGGCCCCGGTAATGTTGACCAATCCAGCACCGAGGGTAATAGCAGCATAAATGCCGATGTAGAAGAACGGATGGTCTTGCGCTCGCGGCCAGTTGATATCGAGTCTCATTGCGGTACGTTGATGGTATGCGGAATGAATGGAATGCATGCCGTTGAAAGTTGCATCGAGGGGGATCTCATGTTCGGGCGTGGCAAAGGATCTGAAGGCGTACAGACTCGAATCATTCTGTTGGCCATATGCTTGACCCCAGTACTAGGGAGAAAAGAGGTCAGAGTATTCTGATTATGAGGACAGGTGTAGGGGACGTACCTTGATCCAGAATTTTTCAGAGACGCCAAGAAGTTGATTGAGAACAACCAAAGTGGACAGAATAATCCAAGTCCAGTAGGACCTACAAAAGAGTCAGCAAATTCGCCGAAGATTGAGAGACAGATAGAAAAATACCCACGAAGCCTTTAAATATGTTTTGTAGATGTTCCATTTCACACCTCCAGTTTCTCGGCGTTCCTCTTCGACCAATTTTCTAGGTTTCTTCTTCTTTTCATCTTTCTTCTCTTCTTCCGTTTCTGGAGTGGCGATCTCACTGACTGGAACGACGGCTTGCTCTTCTTTGTGAGTCTCGACGGATTCATCGTGCATGATGTCATCCAATGCCCCTTGTGCACGCAACTCTTTGACTGTTCCTTGGGTGTCAATTCTACCATCCAACATGCGAACGAGGTACTGTGCTCCGGGAAGTACAAGTTCAACGTGATGAGTAACCAAAATCTATTGAAGAGATCAATTAAAAGAAGGGACATGAAATTCGATCTGTATTGAAACATACCACTGTGCGATGTTTCAAGAGCGGTCCTTGGAGAAGTCTTTCAAATAGGAAACGGGAAGTATGACTGTCCTACATACACAAAACAGTGTCAGTTTTGATAAGGTGATAACCCCAAATTGTCACTCACAACCGCACTCAAAGGGTCATCGAGGAGTATATATTTCGTCGGCTGGGTTTGGTTGTCAGTGTCAAAACAGCCAATTGAATCCTGACGGGACATATACGTACCGCATAGATCGCACGAGCAAGAGCAACTCTGGAAGATTCAATATCAAGTCAGTAAACCAATAACCAACTCTCAACCAAAATCTAACCTAGCTTTCTGTCCACCAGAAAGACTGACACCCCTAGCACCGATCTCAGTCGCATCACCATCTTCTAAGATGTCTAAATCTGGTAAGAGTGCACAACATTCTACGACGTCGTTGTATCGTTTTTCGTCGTACGGGTATCCAAAAAGGATATTATCCTTGATGCTTTGATGACGAAGCCAAGGCGACTGAGCTGCATAAGAGATAGCATGTTGGTGACCATGTTTATCGACAATTGTAGGGTTCTTAGACATTATGAGTTTTCCTGATATGCGAGTCATTTCACCGAGGAGAGCCATCTGAAGGTAGTCAGGTAGTCAGTTGAATGCACAGAAGGAGTTCGCCGGTGCAAACGTACCAATAATGCAGTCTTTCCGCTTGCGGTAGGTCCAGTTACAACCGTTAATTCACCCTCAGGAAACATGACGGTGATATCTTTCAACTCGAATCGATGATCCACGACTTCAGAAACAGTATCCGCAGTGACCAATGTATCTGTCTCCTCATTCCCACTTCCGTTAGCGCCATTTGTGACTGTCTTATTCTTGCTTGCATCGTTGTCCTTGCTATCCTCCGGTTTTTCGGTGACTTCATTCCATTTGAAACTACCATGCTCAATTCCCAAGCCTTGAAACTCTTCCGGTGTAGGATGAGAACGATTCTCTTTACGTTCGGAAATCTTTTTCAGAGTTGATACCTGCGAATCCACCTCCTCTTCCTCGAGGTAGGTCGAGATTCGGTTCAAGGCAACGCCAGCCTAAAGGGAGAGATGCTTAGCACCCAACTAAGGTAACGTAACGGATTGTCATACCTGGAGAATCTGAACAATCCATGCGGGGATGACATTCAAAGGTTGTCTGATCATGGCGAATAGTGCTATGGCCTGTTCAAATAAATGTATGAGCACCCCCAAACCAAAATATGTAGAAGCTAAAACAAACGTACCGTGAAGGCAGTACCAACAGTCAACTCATTTCCTTGCATGACATACGCAAAGAAGGACGAGACCGACACCAATATCGGAGCGCACGTCCAGATTAAAGAAAATAAGATGGAGTTAACTCGAGCTGTGCAAATACGGTCAGATATACTCCACGCAAACGACAAGAACGTTGAATAGACCTTTAATCATCCATTGCATTTCAACCTCACGAGCATCCAAGACACGCTGAATCCATCGATCCTCCCAAGCGAAAAATTTGACAAACTTGATCTGATTGAACAAGTGGATTTCAGTATTGTTTAAAAAATACAAGTGAGACAGAAGTAAAGGCTTACGGCGCTGATAAGTTCATTCAAGACACCCATACGTTTATCTCTCGCTACCGACACTCCTTTATGGATTCTGTAAGCTCGTTTGGCCACAAAATTATTCAACGGCCAGCCGATGAGCAGGACGAAGAATCCAGCAAAAGCAGACAACCCAAGGAGTCTTCGGATGAAAATTAGCTGTAGGTCTACTTGGGCAGGGCGTGGTACGTACTGATATAGGAATACACTTGCAATGATGATTTCAAATGGTGCTCCGTAGATAAAATACATACCGGATGTGACTTGCGACATCTGAAGATGACTTTATGAATATCAAAACAATTGGAAAGGATAAATAAACCAGACATTACCCTGTTAGCATCACCAGCCATCAAATTCACGATTTTGCCAACGTCTGCTCCAGCTTTTGGATCATCTCCTTTCGACATATCTGTGGAATTCTATTCAGGATTTGCATGATCCAAATATTTGTGATGCATACCAGGTTTTACAGCCTCTTTCGCATTCTTGGCAGCATCCTTGTCAACAATGCCCGAAAAATCTTTCCGCTTCAGAGCCTTGTCATAAATAGCAGCCATTAACTCCGACCTGATCCTCGTACTTGCTCTTCGTCCATACCACAAATGCTGAACGTCAGCTTCAGCCTTGCATAACGTTGAAGCGAAGGCCAAGAAAGCGTAGATATATGCCCGCGAGAGTAAAGCCGGGTCAATAACCCTCCCATCCAAAGAGTCGAGAATGCGTTTGAGGAAGAAAGGTCCCAAGTAGTTGAATATTACGCTGACATATGTTAAGGCGAAGTCAAGGATCAGATCGACCGAATTTGCAGCCCAGAGCCTGCGTAAGAGCGTTTTACGATGTGTTCGGCTAAATTTCATGTAGAGAGGGTGGGATTGCATGGTAGGGCTTAATTTCCAGACGTCGTTTTCATTCAGAGTTGTATCCGTGCCCTGTTAAAACGTGTATATAATTAATTCCATCATTTGAGTAGGTAGGACGTGAAGTATTTACACGTTTAATCAATGGCCTAACCCAACTGAACGACGCCCAACCCCAGAGAGAAGTGTAATCTTCGGGCGAAATAGACTTCCCCTGTACGACAGTTAATATTGAGCAACATGCTACGACAAAAATGCACTCACAATCTCCTCTTTATCGATCAACTGGCTCGGAATTGCAAGTGGCATACTGAATACCAGAGCAAGAAGAGTAAAGGTAGCTAGAACGTTTCCAATGTGCCCAGTGACAATCCATGAAGGGGGAAGAGGGATGCCCTGCACGCGATAATCGTATAAAATTCCCCCAAAGGTAACGATCGAGAACAAAAACTCCAACACAAATAGTGTGAAGAGATCATATGGAGGAGTTGCCGTGGGATGCACAAAAGGCTGGGAGCTCGCGTAGAACCAAGTAAACGCGACAACGAACGGCCTCAGTGTGTTCCATATTCCAGAATCTTCGCCAGTAATAAGGAAATAAGACCCATAAGCAAGCCAGATAAGAGTCTCAGCAAGAGACAGTCCTGAGAGCAGAATACTACGCCAAAGCGGTACTGGAGACTTGGTATCTTCTTTGATTGAATCTTTGCCCGCAACAAGAGCCTCAGCCTCAGGCAATGTTAGAAAGTTGACGAATGGTGTTTTGAGAACATTGAGGCCGTGTTGGAGAGATGGGGGGACGGGCAATTTGCAGAGGCATATGATAAGAACGAGAGCAGCAGGCGCGAGAGTACTCCAGGCGTCGCGAATGCAGATGTCGGCGACGTCAAATGGCGACGCACTGCACAACGCCATTTGTACTCGCGATACTGATTCAGCTACACCAACGTTCTGGAGGTTATCAATGAAGATGAACACTCGCTCGCGGTCGAGTATGTCCTTACTTTATACTTAATAATAGCAGAGAGCTATGCCAAATCACGCTGAGTTCGAATGAGTTCGAATTTCGGCTCATTCTCGTGATGTAATACGCTACACTAAGAGCTTTCGAAATCCCACAGTAAAATAAGTATGTCACATTATAACATGCATAACATCGCAAGTAACGAACTCAGTAAAGTTGCTTTACTCTATACAGTTCGTACATTTCGATAAGTGGTTCACTTCAAGAATCAAAATCATGCCACTACTGACTTCCTTTCACGACAATGCTGGCAAAGTAGTAGTTTCAGTAAAGGTGATCTGTGATTGTATATTGTATCTTGATTCAAAAGGAATCGAGCCGGGTAATAAGGACGCTGTGATTGGTCCCGAGCATGTTAGCATATGTACTATGCATAATAAATCAACCACTTACCTCGTAACATATGGATGATCATTATACCATCATACGCTCGACTTCAAGCTCTCATGTATTCCACATTTCGACGTTTGGGTCAACCCTGTACCGCGGCGGCCTCGAAGTGATGACTGGTGTTTCAAAGTTTCATCAAAGTCCGAGACAGGTGGGCTGGTGGCTGGTCGTGAAGACCTGAAATTTGAATGTTGAACGTTGAACCATTGCACGGGGCTGACTGGGATTTGGTGAAAAAAAATCAAAAGTCCAAATACACGATATGGACTTTAATTCGTTCTCCGGAAAACAGAAGTGGTAAAACAGTGGCAAGATAAGAAACAGGATCCAAATCCTCGTCGTACGGATGTTTCATGACTTTCATCTCCACAGAACGAAGGTGGGGAAATCTAGTATAATCATCCAAAACGTCATCTAAACCGCCCCAGCTGAGGTTCTCCATGTCACGTAAATTAAAAACCAACGAGATGGACTCGAGTGAGCATTGGGATGGCAGAGTGTGGAGCAGATCACAGAGCTTGGGGATTATTGATTGCATTGAGAATATTTCATCACCCTCCAACACCGGTGAAGTCTGCGAAAATGAAGCATGAAGGGGAAATTGAAGCGGAGAGCCATCTTGGTGGCCTTGTCCCTTTAAATTCAATTCTATGTTGAGAGAATTAAGCTTTGCATTTTTTGACAAATCAAGCGTCTCTGAAGAACGAATAAATCGCAGGCGACGAATGTAGAGACACCTTATGACATACCAAAACATAGAATTGGAGAATCTCTTTCAAATTTTAGCTGCAAGACAGACAAAGCACGACACTGGGATATGAACGATTTCATCCATTGCCAATCTTCCTTTGTAGCAAACCTGACGGCATGACTGAAGTATATATTGAGAGACGTGAGGGAAAGAACCGTTGGTGTTTTCTGGAGCCAGTCCAAGATGTCTCGGGACTCTGCAGGCTTGACAGTATCAAGATAAAGAGTTTCGAGTGCGATATCCCGTGTGCATGTTGGTATCCGTACTATTCCGTGGGAATTTACCGCGGATGGCATATCCATACGGCTTGAGTCAAATGGTATATAATCCTTGTAGGCAATATCACAAAGAATGACCACTTTGATTGATCTTCGGAAAGCCCACAAAATTTTTGGTACGTCGTTGGGCGTCACAAAAATGCATCCTTTGATGGTGAGGTTAACAACGTGACGCATCGAGACAGTTAGGGCATTAAGAAATGAAGGGTGAGTCTGTCTGAAATCGATTGCGTCGAAGATGAGACTGTGAATGTTACGAAGGGTTGCAATAGGGATGTGTACGGGAATACATGATACGTAGGGTTTCTCCGAGGGGTCCATCGTGGACGCGAAAGCCGACGGATAGAAGCTGCTGCAGATCTCCAAAGAACGCATAAAATTGGAGCGAGTTAGACCTGTAGACTTAGACCCCAGCTGTCGCGATATTCGAGCTATGCACGAGACCTGAGAATAACCTGTGATTGAAATATGTCGTCGAATGTGATACTGACTGCGAGTTCGCCAGGTTCTGGAGACAAGCGAGCAACTATGAAGGTCGAGTAGAGTTCCAATGACCGAATTTATGAATCCCCTAGGACCGTAAAGGCCCTCGAAAGCAATTATGTCGATGATCATGTCGCAAATCTCTGGAGGTAGAGAAGTCATGATGATGGTACAGAAAAAGATGAGGCTCAGTGATTTGCAAATTGACGATCAAGGCCACGTTGACACAGCTGATGGATTTGACGCTCCAAGCTTCACATTATCACATTGATTGTGAACATTGTAATAGTACTCACCGTCTTTTTAACTTCAAATCTAACGAGGAGGAGGAGGATATATTTTCGGCGCTGATCGGGCTCTTGGTCATCACATAAAGAAAAGGGAAGCTGTTCATAATTGGAAACTATAGAGTACAGTATACAAATCCATGGAAACGTTAGAGTTCGTGCGGGTAAGTGACGACGAATAACAATGACACTGAGTAGAGTCAAGCTTTGTAGTACCCGGGTAGGGTTCTAAATTTTATTCTATATGTCTGGCACACGGCTCGGGCGATTATTATTCTACACACGGAGGTTTTGTCACCTCATTGCGCAACATGTCCGGTCCATAACGGTACAATAAAAGTTGCAAAATCCGCCGACAGCTCTTCCGAAGCTCTCGTCTCAACATAAATTCACAGCAACACTTGAGTTTAAATCCAAAAACCCTCGTGTATCATAAATTGTAAAAGTGCCTTGAACCCTGTTCCTCGATGAGTCCGGTCACCAATAACTTGATGAGTAACATTGTGATTCGTTACCCGACCAAGCATGCTTCATTGATCACGAATATTTCATCTCCGTGAGGTGTTTTCCTTACAACCATCAGAAAACGAGATCACCACGTATTCACTTGAGCATCTTGTGGTTCAAGGAATGTTCATAGTCCCCATCAAATTCTAAAGATCAGTGAATAGAGTTTGAATTTCAAAATCAAAGTAGACACGTGACTCACGCGACTTGGAACAAGTGGAACGCGATTGCGCGATGATTTAGAACGGTGCCGCCATTTCAGAACAAAATGACGAACGAAACCCTTCGATTGTCGAAATACTCTCAGAATATTTCATTTTTTCTCGGACCTTATAGGTTTATCGAGTATTGGTGCCATCCATGAATTGTCGAATTGGATATATTTTACGGGGGCTGATCAAGGATTTGTATACAGTTGACCGGAGTGATGTTACTTGCGCATAAAAAGGTTACAAGATATCCATAGAACGGTCCGGATGACAGATCCCCGGAGATGAAAACAAAGACGAATGGGAAAACTCACCAGATACGAAAAAACAAAACAAAACAACGGTGGGTGTTAACCGACACAATGAGGAATCATCTCTGCACCCAACCACCTCCTAGCGTCCTCACCTCCTCGAGCATGTTCCGTGATGATTGGTAGTAGGTACGTACAACACAATATATACGTGCTCCTGATGTCGATGACGTGCCTCTATCGCTATTCGAAGGCGGGTTTGCACAACAAGATCCCTCCTTGAGCGGTACCGCGTGTGTTCTTTTCATTACATACGAAACCGGTTGACGATGCGCACGCCAACCCATTCGAAACAAGGGAAGGATGTGAGGAAAGGAATGGCGAAGGTGAGGCAAGAGTTGAGGGGGTTTGTGAGTGTTGGATGAGTACAGGTGCAATCGTACCCTGTGTACCTATGTGCAAGGTATGAAAGGGAAGAAGGGAAAGAGAAGAACGGGTCAGTGGGTTGAAGTATCGAGTACATTTAGATAGATAGAGCTTGCCGTGCTTTCGAGGAGGGAGTAAGTCGAACCGTTTTGCTTGCTCTTCTTCTCCCCTTCCTTTGAGATTTCATCGACAACAACGCGACCGACGAACAAACTGATCAGCCGAACCAACGGTTGAATCGAAATCGAAATCATATTCGAGATCCCAAAGACAATATCGACACTTCCTCGTCATCCCAGCCTTGCGATCCTTCCTATAATCTCTGTTTTTTCCTCGTTCACTTTCTCCTTTCCTTCTTTCTCCCCCCTTTTTTCCCGGGTACCTCGAGATCTCTAAATCTTGTCTCGTTATTTTTCCACACAAGTATCCAAGTCATATCAATCCCCTTTTTCATTTGTGAACCGACGCACGCGGACAATAAACAGAGTGTAAGGCGTTTGCGCATGGTGGTTTCGGGGGGATCTTCATCAAAACCAAACCAAGAAGGAAGCAGATAGAAGAAGCAGCGAGGGAAGGAGGTAAACACGGGCGGAGGTATACTAATGGAGGATACCAATCAACCGCCACAACAGCCTCAGCAACATACCACCACCACTAACGCTCCCTCATCCTCATCTCGACATACTCAGCAACACCAGCAGCACCAGCCACCACAATATCAACATAGACA
Organism: Abortiporus biennis; assembly: GCA_022606235.1. Taxonomy (NCBI): domain Eukaryota; kingdom Fungi; phylum Basidiomycota; class Agaricomycetes; order Polyporales; family Podoscyphaceae; genus Abortiporus; species Abortiporus biennis. Next base: position 168,163 of record JABYQP010000048.1, read on the forward strand.
GCAAAGCCAAGGATCACAGCACCCATTGGTAACGCGTCGAAGATCAAACAGTCAACCGTCACCACCAACTGCTGGGATAATTGGCTTTGGAACCTCGACCACCGCAGGACCCTCATCAAGTTCGTCGGGAACTGGAATAGGAACAACAGCGGGGTATCATCACAGTAGAGTGAGTGAAGAGAGTTTCCACGCACCTGTCAAAGTTATTTCATATCGTCCACTCCCATTCTTCTAACTCCCTCCTAATCCTTGAACTCGGCACCTGCCAATCTGCTTACTTGGGCTGCTTTGACACATCACCTCCTTATCCATTCCTGCCTAGACTTTGTCTATACTCTCCCTCACTTGATCCCTCATCCCACTTTCTGCATCCGCCTTCTACTGCGTCACAGCACTTAACTAACCTTCCGCCCTCTATACCCATAATAGCCCACGGACATACCTACAACTTCATACCCATTTGCATACCTCCACCAATATTCCGACACACCTTCCGCGCAAGCATCAAGCTCATCAAACCCGTTCCACTTTTCAGCGTTCGACCTAGAAGAATACTACGAAGACATTGTTCCAGAGGAAGCACACAGTCTACGACCACCTTCATCGTTATCATTAGGAGGACCAATTGACTCGGACATATTTAATAACTTACTCACGATGTCTTCTTCCACTTCAACTTCGACAGCGGAATCAGGAAGTGGAGGAGCGGGTACCAGTGGTGGGCCAACAACCGCCGCATCTCAACATCATCCACATTCACATACTCATTCTCATGCACCTACTTCATCCTTCTCTCCGTCCTTCTTCCCGCTGTCCCCTATCCAGTCATCTGCCTCTACCCAACCTATTCCCCTACCCGGCCAACTCCCTCAAGGTCACCAATCGAGTAATCCGAATCCACTTGTGACACAAACGTTTTTGGCGTACCTTCAATATATCCACTTACAAAACCAGTTGACTCAGCAACCAACTTCAGCTTCTACGCCTTCGAGCACGTCTCCTCCTTCGGGTTTTGGAAGCGGAGGTCCACCAAATACAAACCCTTCATCTGGGTTCCAATCATCATCGACTGTGAGCGGACGAACTTCATCCCGCGCAGGGGGTAGTGGAAGTAGTGGAGGAAATCAAGGAGCTCAAGGGGGTGCCGCTGCAGGAGGAGGGGGAGGAGCACCGGCTATACCGACAGCCGAAATGACGGAAGGAGAGTTGCTTGCTATTGCAGAAGATAAACGTAGGAGGAATACTCTAGCTTCTGGTGAGTCGGTGTACAAGAACGTCCCTTCCGGCAGGATGATCATTGATCACGTCCTCTTCAATCTTTGCATGTAGCGCGATTCCGGATCAAGAAGAAGCAGTGGACTGTAAACCTCGAGAGAACCATCACAGATTTGTCTGGAAGAGTGGAAGAATTAGAAAGAGAAGCAGCTGAATTGCGTCGAGAGAATGGTTGGCTGAAGGAAATTGTGATGTTAAAGAGCAAGCGATTTGGCGGACCTGCGCCTGTGTTCAACCTGGAAGGTAATGGTGGTGGTAATAACTCGTCGTCGAATAGTGGTCGTAGCAGTAGTAAACCAAGCGAAGAAGAATCACCGTCGAACGAGAAGGATAAGGGAAAGGGGCGGGAGAATCCAACTGGGTAGAATTTTGAACTGGCGGTGGTGGTCGAAAGAGAAGAGAGGAAGAGATGGGATGGAGTCGCTATTTTGACTAGGTTGAAGCGAATTCGGAATTGTTGTTTGGCGTAGTGTGTTCATCCCTTTGCATGCCTTTCTCGGTCCGCACTTTGCCGACTTTCTTTTCTCATCCCATCATGTCCTTCGGAAGACCTCCCTCTATTTCTAATGGCTTTTCTGTAAACCCTCCTGTATGTTTCTGCTTCTTCATTTATTGTATCATAAACAACCCATCGTGTTATATATTCTAGGACAGAGGCTCTTTCCCATTAGATCATTATGGTCAGCTTCTCATATTATGATTTGTAACTGACGCGCACGACTGAATACTCTCTAGGTGAATGCAAGAACTACATGAAGGCATATCTCGACTGCCTCAAAAAGAATGGCAATAATTCTACACCTTGCAGGCATCTCAATAGAGAGTATTTAGACTGTCGTATGAACAAGTCAGTAACCTCCCTGCTTTACGCTCCAGAACATGGCTAGACTCTTCTTCACAGTGGTCTCATGGACAGAGATGAATGGAGGAATTTGGGTCTCTCCAACCTCCCTCAGGATGCTCAAACGGATCCACAGAAACAGCTCACGTCGCAACCGAGCTCACCGCCTTCAAGTTCTTCAACGCCAAAGTCATAGTACCACCTGATGGTTTTCTCAAGTAAGTCCGCTTACTTATAACTCCTCTGATCTACTTCCAACGAGAGCCTTCATAGCATTTTCCGGATAATACCTGTACATATATATCATCTAGCTCAGTCGACTATACTACAAACTATATATTCTCCCATAGTCACGTCTCAAGTCGTAGCAAACCTTTTACATTATAGAAACGTCCTTCCAGAGATTTCACTTCGTCTATCAATTAATGGTCACCCATTACACTGTGTCAACTCCTCGTCAGTGTGGAATTTCATTCTGCCACTCTCACTACACCAAATCCTCATACCAACTTCGTCCTTCCAGTGATTCCCTTTAACCCGAGAAAAAACGCTCGATTTATAAGTCCAAATTTCAGGCGAGGACCCTGACTCGGTGTACTACGTAAGCTTTATTCAGTCGAAATTAAAACCTCACTATTTCTTACTGTATCTATTCAGTCTCATGCTCATTGCTAAGCTAACTGATAATGCGGTCTTTCCACTACTTGTCTCCACCGACGCATTCACCGCAATATCACCCTAGAATATCAATGCTCAGTATAATCTACGTGATCGTTCTCGCTACAGATGTTCAAACAAATACGCAAAACTCTCAAGCCTCGATCATCCTCCCTCGCTCCCTCTGGGATAAGGTACAACCATGCTGGCATTGTGATCAATGTCAGATCCTCTGCACCTCAAAGTATTGAACGCGCGGCTTGCGCTATTGAATCCGGAAAAGTAACCCAATTACTTGAACATTAATATGTGCACAATTCTCGGTGCTATATCTCTTATTCACTTGAGCAGTCAGAGGCTGAAATGTCTCATCACTCTACTTAAGTTTGATTCAAAACCACCTTCTACTTCTCATCAAAGTTGCCAAAAGCGTATTGATGGTTGCTCACATTTCTTTCAGTAGACTCTGATGTTTTCTTGACTTGTTGACTGAAATACGCAGCATAAGATGTTTGTTGTCATAAATTGAATGAATTCGTTGCACTTCCAATGACAGATGGCAACCTCGAGATTCGAACCCGAGAACTTGGACTAAAAGGAGTCGTCAGTGTCGGGTTATGTCAGCAAGTGGCCGGAAAAGGGCAATTGCCCACGGTGGACAGGGATCAAGGCAGCGCGAGAAAGAGACGCGGAGAGTCTTCCACCTGCGACGAACTGACCCTGAAACATTTCTCTTCAACAATCATTCAAACCTCACCATGGAGTCTCTAAACCTCAACATGCTGGCAAGCTCTCTACCCAACTCCAATCTTGCAAATGCCGAGAAGGATTTGGTCAATAACTTTAAAGGTGTGTTCAATACATTCGTATCCTAAAATACAATGCCGCTAAAGTCCGAATTTATCTGCATGCATCCAGCTGCCGCACTCAGTCTTACCACTCTTTATCGCTCTTCAAGACGGACATCGAAAAGAGCGTATAATGCAGGATATGCTACAGCCTGCCAAGATTTACTTTTGATGATCCAGCAGGGTGTTTCCACCGGGAACGAGAGTGAGATGACTATAGGGAGAATCATGGATTACATCGAGGCAAGGCTAGAGGCTATCAAGTGCAGAGAGGAGGAGGAAGACGAGGATGAGGAGAAAGAGAGAGCTCGGTCAACGCCTACACCTGCAACCGACGCTCAAGCCCAACAACCAACCTCATCCGTCGCAAAGGTGCCGAATACAATAAGTGCGAAGGCTCCTCAGGTACGTCCAATTTCTTCTTTAAACAATTCAGACATTTTCTCATCCGTATCTTCTTTCTTTGTTTTGTTGATATTGTTGATATAGGTTGTGTCAGCACCCCTTACACCGCACTCTCCATCAACCTTCACAAGTAATCGAGCGTCAACTTTAGCTCCTCTATCACCAACGCCCACCTCTTCCGTATCGGTTTCATCCATTTCCGCTCCTCTGCGGTCTTCATCGGCTCCCATTCCATTACCAGTACAACGAATGTCTAAGAGCCGATTTTCATCAGCGACTCTGATGAATGCTAAGGAATCTGCTGTACCATCAACAACTTCTTTCGGATTCTCTACGGCCCCAAGTACACCTTCACCTCAACCTCCCGTACCTGTCACTGTTATTCAACCTCTTTCAGAACCTCAAAACGTGGCTATGACAATGGGATTCCCTGAGGTTTCTATTGGTATGAAGCGAAGGCATAACGCTATGTCTGTAGAGGCATCCGCTGCATCTTCTTCTACTGCCAATACTCGACGGAGGACAAGGAGTTCTAGAGGAAGTCCACTCGCCAACGTAAACGTCCAAGATCAGAATATGTTGACAGGACAAGTGGATGATATGGATGTGGAAGAAGATGGTCGGGAACGAAAGAGGGTTGCTAGGAGGTGATAAGTGAGAGTTGACTTAAAGGTGGTTTTTGCATGATCGATGTTTTATGACCAAGTTACGTTTGCGATTCTGGGCTTGTTTTTTAGGGTTCATTACAGTACGACGACGATGAGAAGATTATTACTATACATGTGTACTTTGTTACCTCCATACTCAATTACCCCCTCACACCCGTGCATTTCTTTAATGTTATTTGATTCACTCATTCAAACAGTTTGTTTCCATACATACATCCACACGTATACTCTATAGTATCCTTTCTTTCTGCTACAGTGCCATATGATGGGTTACTTTTATCATCTCATAACTAACATGCCAATGGCACCGTCTAGCAGTACTGAGTCAAGATGCTACTACATGTCAAAGAAAGCTGGTGATTTTTGCGAGGGCCGAAGATTGTACATAAATTTCAGGCATTTTACCATTGATCCAACCCAGTCATGATCAAGTACAGCTTCTCTAAGGAAAGTGTGGGTCCACATGGAAGAAACACTCGGAAAGGACGCGCCTACAAGCACAAACAACGGTACACAAGACAGACATGGTGGCCTGGGCGCTTCAAAAAGTTGTTGCACTGCTCATGACGACAGCTCCAGTCCAACACAAGTCCTAACATTCAAATACTGAATTGTATATTTTAGATACAGTGCTCTTCAAGTGAAGCATTTGAAGGCCCCTACGGTCATTTCTTATTTGGTCCACGCTTTTTCAGACAACTCCAAGTAATCCAATTAATATTTTGGTTACCCTGGCTTTGTCTGAATCCCTGATTTTCAACCCAGTACAGTACACACTATTTTCTGACGCAGAAGCTTTCAACTTATCAATTTTTAGTACTACAAGAATGTTACGAATCCTAAAGCGACCTGGGGTTAGAACCTTTCAGGTCAAACTCGAATGCCAATCCAGCCACCGACGAAACTTTACATATCTCTCGACCCACACGGTTTTCCCAGCAACCTTATACCGATTCCAAATACATCTTAAATCGAATCTATACGATATCAGGCTGGAAGAAGATGTATGGGACCTGAACGCCGATCGGGTTCAAGTGTCGGAACACGACGGGCTGGTTCATCCATACGTCAGTAGTGCATGTGGGTTATTGTCATATTATTAGGCAAATACTTTCCAGGAATTCTGATATCTTTGCACTAGTTTCCAACGGAGCATCATTCAAGCCTAACACACAATTCATGCAAGAAGTGACGAGACAGTTTTATAACAACTATCGTGATGCCATAGACAATGGTCAACCACCAGCTGATCCTCATTACCTGTGTATACCTAAAGGTACAGTTAGAGACACACTGTAAACAGACGACGAAGAATGATTAAACATTTCCATCTCGCTAGGTACTACTATTCCCGATGATTTAACCCTCTACCGTGAGCAAACCTCCTGGTTTTCTCTTCAACCATCCAGACCTATTACTTTAGAAGGTATCCGTCATGAATATTTACGCATATCAAATTACTCATCTTCTTTTGAACTCACAGCACTCAACAATGCTCTGACTGAGTTTTACATGAAGTCCGGGGTCGTGATACCTGCGGAAGAATGGCTAAAGGAACATCCCTACCAGGAAGCAAGTTCAGATGATTCAGAAGAATGGATGAACCGATAGTGAGTATATGCATAGAAGCGTATATCATTTCTATACTATGCATGCCAAAGGTGATACTGGAAAGGACTATCGAGAATCGACAGAGTAAGGGATAGGATGCATATATATGCCAGTGGGCCCATTGGACTTGACTTGTTGTACTCTATTTACAGTCACTATTCACAGTGCAATATTCAATTCATCAAAAGTGAAGTCGAGCATTAGACTATATGAGCGATTAGTGACTGGTGCACCGCAAAACCATGACTTATCGTGGGGGTGACTGAATACTGAACTAGTAAGGTCAGGTTGTCCGTATCTACATACTCAGCCTTGTTTGTTTAGAAAAAAGGAATTTGAATAAAACAACATTGAGCGGGCGTTTATACGGTTACAACTTACAGTAATCTTCAATTTCATTCACTCTCGTCCTCCTCTGCGATTGAAATTGAACAATACAACCTCTTCCGCTACTACTATTTAGCTGAGTAGTGAAACTTATATCGACAGCATACCCGGATTCTCCGTCGTGGAACTTCTGTGCCGACAATGAATAGCACCCATCCAATTCCCAGGGTTGCAATTTACGACGTCTCAACTTGGAAGGAACATTGATTTCGACCTCTCTTTCAGTCCATCTTTCATCTATCCCAGCTTTACCCAGCCTCAATTACTTGGACTCGAGTTCGAGTTATACATGTGATGGGAGATTCACCAAACCCCGTCGCATTTCATGTGCAGTTCCCAGACGAAGACGTCGACAGAATGTGGACCTTGATCAAAAACTCCCGACTTCCTAAGGCCCCCTTCGTACCAGATACTGGATGGGACTATGGAGTAAGCCTAGAATGGCTAAAGGAAATGAAGGAGATGTGGTTGAACGAATTTAGTTGGCACGAAGCCGAAGCCAAAATTAACTCGTTTCACCACTTCAAAGTACAAATAGAAGGTATCGACCTTCATTTCATTCATCACAAATCCAAACGAGAAGATGCGATTCCGATTCTCTTGACCCATGGATGGCCAGGTTTGTGCTTATCCATTTTATAATTTCCGTTATACACTCCCTGATTTGAGAGACTCAGGTTCCTTTTGGGAGTTTCATAGAATGATCGAGCCATTAACAAACCCTCCTCCAAACGTACCTGCATTTCACGTCGTCATTCCATCCCTACCAGGTTTCACTTTTTCCTCTGCACCGCCCATAAGAGGATGGACTATGCAAGACAATGCTCGAATATTCGACCATCTGATGACAAACATCCTAGGATACCAATCATACATGGCTCAAGGTGGTGATTGGGGAGGATTCGTCACCTCAACATTAGGGACTCCCTCGTTTCCTGCATGTAAATTGATCAACCTGAACATGTGTGTGGCAAAGCCAACATTCAGTGCCTTTCTGGCTTTACCGCTCTTGCTCCTTCCTCTCACTTGGAGAAACTGGCTGCTGCGCAAAATCTATCCAGAGGACGAACTCACAGATCTCACTCGTTCTATCACTTTCCTCAAATACGGGATGGGATATTTCGTTCAACAGGCGACTCGTCCCTTTTCACTTGGTTATGCTCTATACGACTCTCCGATGGCCATCATGGCTTGGGTTGGAGAGAAGTATATCGGTGGTCACAACTATTACGAATCCCGGGATCAAGACGTTCTGACAACAGTATCACTCTATTGCCTCACACAATGCATACACACAACGACACTTCCATACAGCGAGAGTTGGAAATCCTTCTTCAGCGGCGGTGTTATCACAAAGCCATACGGCCTCTCTCGCTTTCCTTATGATATCTTCGTGATGCCTTTGTCGTGGATACGAGCAAGACACCCGAACTTAGTTTTCGCGAGAAGACATCCCAACGGAGGCCACTTTCCCGCACTGGAAGTACCAGAATTATTAGTTGGGGATCTGCGAGAGATGGCTTCTCAAAATTGTTCGCTGTTCCAACATTAGATATTCAATGACCACACGAATTTTCTATAATTTGCGTGAAGTTGATAAAATATGCTACATAATGCGCTTGCACATTGTCTGATTGCCAAAGTACTGAATAGGTTGATTCTAATCGTTAGAGAAGGAAAGAGTTGTGTTCAGAGCTTGGAGCTCGGAGCTCGAGGTCGGCGGCCTTCAGGTTGATGGTGGGAGCAGAGAAAGGAATGTTTCTATCTGATTATACAAACCACTTGTATTTTGTTATTTCTCACGCAGTAGCATACAAAGTTAGAACAAATCTATGGGAAATCAACTTATTGATATGTTTATAGGTCGCTTATCGGAGTTTGAACACCGCCTTATCTCATTACACAATAGATATTGCATGGCTCCGCGTAACTTCGTTGTCACCGTCATGGACATCGACGACCCCCCGCTGCAGCAGCAGCCTCAGTACGCATTACAACCTACAAACGCACTTGCTGGACCTTCTACCTTTGCAGAGACATCGTCTCATCCTCAGTTATTCCTACCTCCACCAGGTTTGCATCTCATTTATGTTTGATTGTTCATGTTCGGCCATTCTGACATCTCTGAATTCAACTTTTTCCTGCCTTCCCGTCCTCCCGCCGTATTCTTCAGCACCTCCAAGACAACGGCCTTATTTTACGAGCACAGACGACCTTATATCACGATTCAATCTCCTTCCTGCCTACGACCGGTATGTTCGGCCCTTCATCAATCCTCAACAAGGTGGCGCACAGGTTCCGACTACTGGACCGGCGGACAAGGGGAAGGGCAAGGAAGTCCCACCAAAAGATGTCTCAACACCGTCTGCTGTACCAATAGTTGGAGGAGGACATGATGGAGAGGATGAGGAAGGTGGAGGCAAGGGCGAAAAGAAATGGAGAAATAATTATAAACATCTGATCAAAGGCATTCCTGGTACGCATTCTTGTATGCCCCCACTCTGCGATAGTTAGCCCATCAGACTGGCCAATGCAGGAAAACATTCAATGAAGAAGGATGACTATCTCATGACTTTGATGCAAGTGCCTCCAAAACAACGAAATAATATCATACCATTCGATCTTCGAACACAGCGGGAGGCTTTCTCGGTTAATCCGGATGGACTAAAAGGCGTACGTATATTTGTTTTCCATCTTTCGATTAGCATATGCTGTCCTGTTTCGGAACGTTTTCATCGTTGCTGATATTGGTCGCAGTGGAATAACAGCGTTCTTGTCGCTGAATCACCCCAAGCCCGAGAAGACAGGAAACGACGGGTATATATTATTCACTGATTCTTTCTTTGGACATATTTGAACCATCTGTTCTTTACACAGAAAGAGCTTAAGAAACTGGCCAAGGCAGGCCAACTTCCTCCGTCTGCATTGTCGCAAGCTGTCAGTAGTAGCAACACACAGCCTGCAACGCCTATTGGCGTACCCGCCAGCACCCCAGGAGGCCCAGGACATCCTCCAGTGCGGTCAAATACCCCACGGCCTGGCACGTCCACGACGCATCGTCCATCACCGATATCTCATCAGAGTCAACCACCAGGTCGTGTACCGAACGGCCTCAACACTCCTCATGTGGTCTCTACACCTGTGTCGTCAGCGGGTCCGCCCCACCAAGTAACCACCCCCGCTGCCACGCCGCATGCTATATCAGATGGAACTGGTGTGAAACGTGGTGTGAAGCGAGAAAGAGAAGATTCTGTCTCTGGTACGAATGGTGGAGGATTGAATGGCAATGCGCATCATGGTGTTCAAATACCTATGTCTGCCACCCCAGTGAATGGGACGGCTAGACCACAGATTGTTGTCAATGCGAAGGCAGGAAACGCAGGAATCAGGCCACGGCCGATTAAGAAGGCACGAATGGTGAGTCAAGTTTGTATGATAGAGCTATGGGAGAATTGATGAACAACGTCACATTCTTGTGTTTACAGGATACCCAAGGAAACTTCCCCGTGCAACAGCCTACACCTCATGCCTGAAGGTACAAGGTCTGAATTTACTTATAATCTTTCACACATCCCGGCATCGACAAAATTACCACGCATTGCTTTCATCTTTCGGTACTCCGTATTATTCACCAACTACCAACGCGTCCTGTTGTACTCGTTTTCGCAGCGCCCCCAACCTGCGTGCGTCCGTCGACCGATCGGACAGCCATCACAATCAATAATCAAATGTTCCTACATATCCTCTCGTTCACAAACCATATGATATCTGATATCAATGTGCTGTGAATCACCCTCAGCGACACCCTTTACCTCTGATGACATCTTGCTTCTCTGTCCATTGGTTCAGAATCAGACGGCGTTTCTGTCAGGCAGTCGGCTTGAAGTTAATCCTATTCCTCCTCTCCTTCCCCTTGTATTTCTCATCAATGTTCACGGATCCACTTCATTCCAGCCATCCATGTCATGTTTTCCTTCTACTCATCAAGACTTTTTCACCGAGATTGAATCACCATCTGACATCTATAGGTTGACATCGTACCGCATAACTTAGAGTAGACCATTATCTAGTTCGAATGCATTGTTTCGCTTTTATGTGGGCTGTGTATAGAGCATGAACTTACTTGCGGTCTTCCCCAGCTTTATTACCCCAGGAGTACCTATCTGGTATCTCACGGAATGGAGGAAGCGCCTACGAACCAATTTGTCCTCTCGACAACCATTGAACCAACACTCTACTTCTTCCCTCTTTCTTCACCACTATTCCATTCTCTGACGATGAGCGTTCCCATAATAGTGGAACGTTCTGACATACATAAATCATGCAAATCTATCGAAGTTATTGTCAATGTCCTTAACGATTATTGCGAGGCAGCAACTGCTATGGTTAGCATACAGAAGAAACTATCGAAAGCATTACGAGAGTCTGCTTCGATGAAAGCAGCTCCGGAGGTTGTAGGTATGCTCATGATTCGTGTCATATTGACATTCATCTGAAACGATAAAACCTACAGTAAACGCGATGAACGCGAGCGCAACAATATTTGAGACGTTGTGCGAAGTGGATACCAAGTTCGCAAAGTATGCCGATAGGGAATGTGATGGTGTCAGTAGTGAAGTCAAGAAATGGTTCAAGAAGTTAGCGGTAAGTTTACTCGGTTAAATGGGTTTCAGTATTCAACTGATTTTTTCTCAGAAAGAAGAGAAAGCTCATGATGAACGGATAGCTGCTGCTAACCTCAAGATCAAGCAGGCTGGTTTATCTTACGAGAAGAAAGTAAAGAAAGATCCTCGAACTGCCCAGGATGAGCATACACGATACATCAACCTTCTAAGCTCATTAGGGCCGGAAGTAACTCAAGACAAGTAGTGAGCGACATGGTGTTACTCCGCAGTCTGTTTCGACCTAATTCTGTTGTTTCAGCAATCATTCGCTTTTGGTCACAAATCGGCATACGGCAACGCTCTGCACTCTGTCGGGGTGTCTGGCCAGGATTGCAGATGGTCAATGGCTACGGTATTGTGAAGGGGTACGGAGATTTGGTCCGACAATAGGTCAATTGGGACAATGGCGTTCATTATGCGAAGGTGGATGGACAGGGTCTATCCCCCAAGATTTACCATCCATAGACGACTCAACTACCGCCAAATCCCCCCCTTCCCCAGTCGCGGAACCAAATCCAGAGACACCCCCTTCAAAGCCCAATCAAGATCTCGCGTTACCTACCAGTCCTGCCCCAGAATATTCCTCTCGTGGTCCGACACCGACCAGTGACCCACATCCTCCCCCAACATACTTTACTCGTGGACGGGATACTCCTCAACATTCGCAGAATGAATCCATGGATAGGGGACAACTTCCGGCTGATAGATTCAATTCAACGACTTCGATGGTCTCACTGGGTGCTTTCCCTGCTCCGCCTACACATTTCCCTTTACCACCCGTTGCGCGTCTTGACGATCCAAGCAGTTCTTCTACACCTACAACTGAAATTCAGTCTCATCGAGATCAACCTCCAACAACCGAGGATTTGCGTCCTGTCAATATCGAAACTAAATCTATCCCTCCTTCAACGAACATAAGTAATGCCACTGGATCTGCCCCAAGCCGACCCGTTGCTGTCGTGAACCCTACCACTACAACTTCGAGTTCCCAATTTGATCTTGCAGTGCCTGAGACTACGAAGCCACCTGTAGTCGATTCCAAAGATCGACAGGCAACAAACAGTGATGTTTCTACCAGAGAGAATTATGCTTTATATCCCCCCTCCAATTCCTCGGTTGGCCGCGATAAATTAACAGATGCTGGTATCCGCCCGAGAGAGCAATTGGATGATGCTGAGTTCGGTGTTAGGAAATCTATGGACGTTCAGAACGCTACGAAACAAGGTGGTGGTCAAGGAACAAACACTAAAACATCTCCGGTCGAAAGCAGTGACACTGGGAGAAGTAATGGAAGTGTTGTTGCAGCAATACGGGGTAAATATGCACGTACGGTGTGTGGTTTTCGTCTTTGTACTTGCCCTCGCATGCTGATTACTATGATTAGACTGGACCGTCATCTCCTCCACCTAGGGACCTTCCCCGACTTTCTCAGAGTGTTTCTCACCTTGCCAATCGGTTCGAAACATCAGCTCATACCCCTCCGGTGTCACCATCACGAGTTGAAGCGAAGTCTCCTACTGAAGAACGTCGTCGAGCATCCATTGATCAAACTTCTCGATCATCCGGCTCCCCTGTGTTGGAGCGTTCAGGTGGTATTACTCCTTCCCAACCGCCTCCGAGTCTACAACTCTCTTCTTCTGGGTCATCATCTGCGCCCAAGCAACCAATTCAAACTGACTATGCCCTTCATAGACAACGAATAGATGAAGAACAGGAAATGGATATGGCTTATAGGGATCATGAACGGCAACTTCGATTGCGTGAAAAGGAGATGGAAATCAGGGAGAAAGAACTGGAGTTAGAACGAGCTAAATTGATGTCTTATGGAAGAAATCAATATCTTGGTGGGATTGTGGAGGACATGGGAAGGTATCCACAAAGTCAACAACAATCATATGGGGCTTCAACTTCAGGAAGACCTTCTTCTCAACATATAAATTCGTCTTCTCCGTCAATTGGATCAAGAGCACAATACTCCTACAGCTCGACCCAACTGGCTCCTCCATCTCCGTCGAAACAACCTTTCCCTCCGAGTTCGGGTACAATGAACACAAGCAGAGGGGTGTATATTACTCAACTCTCTTCATCGCCAAGTTCGTCTCCTGTCATGTCGCGCACTTCAATTTCAGATCAACGTCCTCCAATGCCCTCCACACCCTCCTCGCCTTCCTACCAACCTCAAACTCAACAACAAACTACGACGACGACGAGACCAGAGAAGCCCAAAGGATGGATTAGGCGGTTGAGTATGCCTGTGATTGGAAACTCTTTCTCGTCGTCTTCAAATGATTCGAAGAAGGGGCTTGCTACTATTCAACAAGCTGCCGCACACAACACAGGCGGAAGTAACTCTAGTGGAGGTTATAGATCCAGTTTTGTTGACGAGGATGGAAGAATTAGAATGGTCGGAGGGGGAATTCAAGGTGGCTTAGTTGCGGGTGGAAGGAATAGAAGCACGAGTAATCTTGGAATGGGTCAGTGATGGGTTATATCGGTGTGGCCCTCTGGGGTATTGGTGATTTATAAATCGTATCTATTTTTCTCTTATTTGGAATGACTGATTATATGACTCTTGACGCGTTTTACTCACTCTCTAAGTCTTCTCTTGTGACTCTATACGTATACGACTAGCACTGCTTACGATTATTCTGGATTAGATACCCTGTAATTGTATACCATGGCCGTCAGCCTCTTTCTTCCCTTTGCTCGAAGGTTACTTATCAAAGTTATTTCTCGCGCGAAGCACATACGATAATGAACGATACCACACTCCGTTTGAATATATTGAAAGCATACGTATATGGTGTTGCGAAAGCGAGAGAAAAAATCCAATTGTACATATGCAACATGTACACAGCCAGAGCAAACGAAATGTGGTAAGGAGAAAAGAGGATATATAATACGAGTAGCTACAGATGTCCAAAAATGTCGTGTCTTTGCGTCAAATAACAGTACAATACCGGTCATGGATCATGAGGATTAGGTCGTGTTGTCTAGATGGTCCGAGAGAAATAGCGATGTGTGTGCTTTGCGGGGAGCATGATATTAATGATGAAAATTCGTCAAGCGGCAGCAACGAACTATTCTTGGTGTCGATTCCTATAGGGCGACCAACCAAGCTCCACCAAGCATTCCTGTGAGAATAGCGATTGCACAGCTCATGAGACCGTTCGAAATCAGTGTGACAGCAGCACTTGAGCTGGCTGCGGCAGTAGGCGTTCCTACTATACTCAAATATTGGGACAGGTCAAGAACAGAACCTGTTGTTGAGAAACTGGTTTTGGGAACGGTTGTTGGGAACGTTGGCGTAAATGTGTCAACGACTGCAATTGTTTCACCTGAATAGAGAAAAGACAAATCATGAATACGACAATGTGTCCTTCAAAGTTGGACTAGTGGTAGACCATACCATTAGCATCAGTTGTGGTGTATTGATACACAGTTGGAGCTGCCGGTCCAGTAGTTACGGGTGGCTGACCAACCGGACCCTGTTGTACATCTGGTGTAGGGGAAGTGATGATAACGGGAGTTGTCGTTGTTGCCTGCGTTGGCGTAATGGTTTGGCTGTTCGAAGCTTTAAGTTACGAGGATTTGAGATTTCAAGGATTAGTTTACTGTACTTACATGATCTGAGTTACTGGAACACCTGCGGCACCCAACGTTACAACTTCTACTATGGTATTTCCCTGCCTATTAAGCGGGAATATGAGTATGATCAGTCCGAATCTGACTGGCTGAATATCCTTTGAACTAACGCATCGGTGGTCGTTATAGTTTGAGCATAAATCGACAGTGCATACAAAACCAGAGAAAAGATGAAAGTAGAGAATTGTCGCATTTTTTGTGCTTTTGGTCGTTGACAGTCAACAGAGAGAAAGAGAGGCGGTGGAAAAGGTGGTTGCGGAGCTGCAGTCTCAGGCAGTTCAGCGAACGCCGGAGACTTCTTGGCGTGCCGAGGAATGCCGAGTAAGTTGTCACATATTGTCACTACGTGACTACGTGACATGGTTGTGACGAGTATTTTTTGAAAATTTCGAAGCCTCACGTGCTTTTTTCCACTTTTGAAAAGTCATCGATAGAGATGGCAGCGTTTGCAAGGTCACTCGCCGCTTTCTCTCCTCCTCCATCTCTCTCATATTCTTGCCGGTTCTTCTCAGTTTCGTTTCCAACATTAGCCAAAAAGAAAGGGAAAATGCCTCCCAAGAAAGCCGTGCAAGAGAAGAAAACTTTACTTGGGAGACCATCTAATAATCTCAAGATCGGTATCGTAGGTTTGTTCTCATTAATGTGCTATAACTTCGATGAGTTTGAAGAGAAGATTTTCCTCTTTGTTACGTGATTTATAGGATTACCCAATGTTGGAAAATCGTCGTTCTTTAACGTCTTGTCAAAGACTGGCAAGTATTTGGTTTAACGCGCATGAGGCTGTTGTTCACGAGGAGCTCGCTGGAAAATCATAGATCTTGGTATCGCACGAAACTATCCTTATGCCACCATTGACCCCGAAGTGAGTACTACTTTTGTGACGTGGCGCGACGGACATGACTGGTAACACTGTTTACACAGGAAGCTCGTATCCCCGTTCCTGATGAACGGTTCGAATGGCTTTGCGAAACCTACAAGCCATCTGCGCGTGTCCCCGCATTTTTGACATGTATTGATATCGCTGGGTTGACAGCTGTGAGTTTCAAACTTTTCCGTTCTTTGAATCTGTTACCTACCAATGATAATTTTAGGGTGCTTCAACTGGTGCTGGTCTTGGCAACGCCTTTTTGTCTCATGTTCGAGCTGTCGATGGTATCTTCCAAGTCGTCCGTGCTTTTGATGACGCCGAAGTCATTCATGTGGAAGGAGAAGTAAATCCTCTCAGAGATATGGAAATTATCCAGACCGAGTTGAGGTTGAAGGATATCGACTGGGTTGAGAAGGAACTTGAGAAACTGAAAAAGACTACAAGGGCCTTGGGAAGTAACAGTTTGGCAGACAAGGCCAAGAAAGAGGAGATTGTGAGTTGACTACGCTGTCCCCTTCGAAGCCTATTTCTGACCGTCGTGTTTTGTAGGCCACTGTTGAGAAGATTTACAAGGTCCTCACTGTTGACAATAAGGATGTTCGTAAGGCCGACTGGAATAATAAAGAGGTGAGTTACTATGCCAGACATACCTTACTTTCATATTTCGTATTCGTGTGATGATAAAGAGCTTGAATGCTCAAATTAAACTCAGCTCATCGAAGTGGGAGTAACGCCCCAATATACTCATGAGAGCAATATTCATTCTGACTCTCTTCATTTCTACTTGTCCAATTTTCTTCGAACCATATCCATATTTACTAATTAAACCTTGCTTCTCTAGGTGAATATACCGTCTCCCTGCTTTGAGTGCTCTATTCAATTCGATTGTTTCGTGGAGGAGACTTTTATGATGATAAAGAGCCAAAGGCTCGACTTTTAACCCAGCTCGTTGAGGCGGGAGTAACGCCCCAATATGCCTTTGAGATCAATTTTCATTCTGATGCAGTTTATACCTACGCGAAAATTTCCCTCCCTTCTTTTGCTGACAATTTCCGACTTGACAGATCGACGTTGTTAATGGTCTCCAACTTTTAACTGCAAAGCCCGTTACTTACCTGGTCAACCTGAGCGAGAAGGATTACATTAGGAAAAAGAACAAATGGTATGTATTTTTGACATGATTCGTCCAGAGCTGGTCTATAATATATCGAATAGGTTACCAAAGATCAAGGCTTGGATCGACGAGAACAACCCTGGAGATCCTCTCATCCCTTTCTCAGTGGCTTTGGAAGAACGTCTTGTCAATCTCTCTGATGAAGAGAAGGTCGAGGAACAGAAGAAGATTGGTGCCGAGAGTGCGTTACCTAAGATCACTAAGGCAGGATATGCAAGTTTGGATGTACGTTGTTCAGTCTCATGGTCCCTCCCATTCTGAGTTGCCTAATCACTTTCATTATTTCATTAGTTGATTCGATACTTCACCACCGGACCTACGGAAGTTCGAGCATGGACGATCAGAAGAGGTACTAAAGCTCCTCAGGCTGCCGGTGTTATCCAGTACGTAGTCTCTGCATCGACTCAAGCTCTCTGTTCGTTGATTTTTCGTACCAATCATTAGCTCCGACTTTGAGAACAAGTTCGTTTGTGGTGAAATTATGGCATTCGAGGATTTGAAGGAACACGGAAGTGAAGCTGCTGTCAAGGCTGCTGGTAAATTAAGGCAGCAAGGCAAACCATACGAGAGTACGTTGTTCTCTTTATAATATTCTAGTTCTCTGTGACTGAAGCTTCCCAAACTAGTGGTTGATGGTGATATCGCATACTGGAAGTCAGGCCAGTAATTGCTGCCCTTTAATCTTCCCATCTATTGGGAAAAGAGCAAGCAAGGGAATAGAAGAGAAGTCATCACCATTCATGTCATGGTTTTTTGTGAATATATAATTAGATTGCTTAAATCATCCCATTCTTTGTGTTACTGTATGATTGATGCGTCGTAGCTTAGTATGTATTTTGTTCCACTCCCTCGAGCTCATTCGGTTGATTCAGACTGGACATTGGTGCGTGTTACATAACAATATGGTGACCGTGACACCGTGACGTACTCTCACAATGATGATCGCCACGTTCTGGTTCCCTCGAAACTCTGCTGCTCTGCATCATCACAAGTTCCTGACCGTGAAACTTCAAGCTACATACTAGACCTCCTTCATGAGATGGGCGAGGACGAACGTGATTTGAGGATCGCTGAGATCCCGGCCGACGACTTTCTTCAAAAATTTATGAAATTTCACGACCAACACGAGAACAGTGCTGTCAACGAGTTTGCCTCTAAAGTTGTGGTGGCCTCGTCAAATGTAGACAGTGGTTGTGAGAAAAAGCATGTCTCTTTGGTGAGTTTTCGTATCGGAACTCCTTCCAATTTTCTGTTCTCAGCATGATGCCGTCGTAGATTCAACTCCTCAAATATACCTGGAAAGACACCGAATTATCCCTGAGGAATGTTTCAGTCTGGCCGGTCGATGATAAGAACATCAATATCACTGCTGCCGAACAGGAAGAATCCAATGAGTGCACGCCCCATGATAAAAGCGAGAACGAGATTCCCTACAAGCCGGGAACACATAAAGCTAGCTTCAATATCAACAACGATGTCGAATTGCTCCTTCAAGTTGACGAAGAGTCTTTTTCAACAGATTCAACGCTTCATTCAAATCACAGCAAACCGTATCTCGGCAGGGCCTCAGGAGCCAATGAGCTCGCTCGAAGAGATATTGGCGAATATACTGCTGAAATTTTCCGTCGCCACCACCGCTGTCATCTTTTCAGTATTGCCACAGTTCAAAGTACCGCTCGCTTCCTTCGTTGGGACTGGTCTGGAGTTATAGCCAGTACACCAGTTAGCTTCAATGAAGAGACGGGATTGAAAATTTTCCTCACTTTCCTCCATCGTTTTGCGCGTATGTCTCGCAGTGAACGAGGTCACGACACCTCGATGCTCGAACCAAGTATTATGGACCTTCAGCTCTTAACTGCATTCAGGACCACCAAGCTGCCTACTCTTGTCTGTAATCACCAAAAATTCTTTAGCGAAGCCTTTGATGTCAAGACCGTGACAGGAGAAGAAGAATGGCCAATTCGAAAAGTTGTTCTCAAGCCACTTGATGACCGTAACACCGATTCGACATCTGCTTCTCTACCAAACAGTCAAGATATTCAACTTCTTATTCGCACACCACGGGTGGCTGCTCGTTCTCTGTTTGGACGAGGGACTAAAGGGTTTGTAGCGTTAGACCTGGGCGAGATGAAACTAAAATTCCTAAAAGATTCTTGGCGGTACGACGACAAGGCTTATCATCCAAAACTCAAAGTTTACAAGAAGCTCCAAGCATCTGGAGTCAAGTACATTGCCAAGGCTGAAGGAGGAGGATATGTACATGATCCTGATTCTAATGATCCTCAAGTTACTGTCGCTCATTCATATTTGAGCAAACTTGACAAATTCGCTCATCTCAAACAATCACACTACCGTCTACTTACTCGACAACTGGGGACGCCGTTGGAGCAGTATTCCTCATCTATGAATATCTGTTTATACATTTATCTCGCTCTCCTTCGTATGTGCCCATTACATTATTTCCTCTGACCGTTGTACTTCACTGAACATCCCCGAAATCAGGTTACCGTGGCGCATTTCGAGCAGGTGTACTTCACGGGGACCTAAGTCCTAACAACATCTTAATTGATGAGGCACCGGAGGAGAATGGATGGCTCGCGTTCTTGCACGACTGGGATCTCTGCAAGTACAAAGAAGAACTCAACAATGGAAGAACTCATAAATCTCGCTCCGTACGTATTCATCCACAATCTCCTTTCATGCTCAAATAAGCCATTCCTCAGGGTACTTGGGCATTCATGTCTGGGAAACTCCTTCGTTATCCTCCGAAAAGCTCTCATCAAGTTCTCAGAAGCAACGACGTTGATCAGCAATATCCCCTCCAACCCTCCTCTACGTTCTGATACGGCAACACCAGGAAACACCGATCCTATCTCACTGTCTTCGTTGCTTTCGCACGCTGGTAAGATGGTTGACATTTTAAAAAAGATGCCATTGATGCGGCCCCAGACTTGTGACAAAGAGGATGATCAAGTTGTATAAGAAGTGTGCCACAGGATATGACATCCCTACTGTAAACACAATCTAAAGGGCTTTATCTCTCTGCTTGAACCTAACCTGTACACTCGGATTCGGTAGGTTGATTCCCATAATCCAATTCTCTGGTACACTCGTAGTATCTTCAGAGAATTTGACGTCGTAGTACATGATAATATATGCAATTAAGCACTTCAATGTAGCCATCGCAAAAAAGCGACCAGTACTATAACGAAGAGTTAATCACAAGGAAGGCAGTGAATAAGAGACGAAAACACACCAGGCATGTCTTCCATGTCCAAAAACGAGATAATCCAAATTGGTAGTATGAGCAGCACGGCGAGTTTTGAGTTCTCCTGATTCCGTTTCTTCGAGGAATCTCCAAGGTCGAAAAGTGTGAGGGTCTTCGTATATTTCTTGGTCGTGATGAATGGGTTCTGATGCAGCAGATACAACCGTATTCTTCGGAATAAAAGTGCCATCATGAAGTGTGAAGTCTTCTGTCGCAATTCGCAATAATGATACTATGGATTCCATTTCAAGTGAGTACATGTATCCACAAATAAATATAAATATCATTTAGATATACGACTGACCTGCACCAGCGTTAGACAGTCTCTGAGTTTCCCTCAAGAAGCTATCCATTTTGTACATTTTAGAGGCAGCGGCTCTTGTCCACCCGTCAGTGCTCACTACACTTTCGACTTCTTGTCGTAATTCTTCCAAATATTCAGGATGCTCGATTATCTTGTACAACACTTTGGTGAAATGCTTCGGAGTGTTTGTGATTTTTATTAAAATATGAATATGAACGAGGGTAGAGATCCCAGCCAGAAAGAGGTTTCCAACTTACGGATGATGTTGCCTGAACAGAGGCAAAGTTCATCAGGATGATCCGACAAGTGAGTTCTCTCATGGAAGCATCGTCATCTCCAAGAGTAGGTCGAGCATCCATAAGCCATTGTAGAAAATCAAACTACGCATTTAGAGTGAGCGAGCGAGAAATTCGAACCTAGCTCAAGTTGCTCACGGGTTTATCCATCCATTGGTCTCCGTATATTTTCATACACCGACGGCGACGCTCGATTTCAGGTCTTAGGATATCGATACCTTTCCTAACTTCTCGTTCGATACCGCTATATAGAGGGGATAAATGTCTGGCAATGGGCGCGTCAATCACGGTGAAGATCGATGTTGAGACGAAGAGATAATCCTGAAATGATTTTCCCTTACCCTTTGAGAAACTGAGGCACAAAACGAAGCCATATCGCAGTTGTGAAGGTAAGCGTAGCATGTTTGATGTTAACCTTCATAAACTCCTCGTTTCTACCTGTTGAATAGTTAGTGGTTTAGAGAGGGCCAATATGAGATTCGGAGGTAAGAGGAATACTCCTCACATAAGGGATACCCCACAAAAATCCGATTGTTCGTTCTGCACAAGAGACGATGGGACATATCGAGCCCATTCACAGTCAACCATTCTGCAATTAAGAGGTCATTATAATGCTCGACGAGAGACCACTTCGAATAAGCTCTGAAGAAAACGTACGGTCCGACACCGATGACGGCGGTAATAACTCATTTAACGTATGTTGAATTTCTTCGATTAAACCCGGAAAGGTTTTCTCGATTTCAGAATCTCGAACCAGATGAGATTTGACTATTGGAATCTGCCATTGGTTTTCTAGCATCCCCGGCATTGTGAATTCACTCTGTAGGAACTGTGGTATTCGACAGAAAATCCAAATGTGAAATTAACAAGTCGCAGTGGTATGAGTTATGGTGCTTACGAATTCGCTCCCTGCATCGTGTGACAGGACATCGTTCCTACGACGTATCTCATCAATGAGTTAGGGCGTTGTAACCATAACATTCCATCCGATTCCGAATTCGCGAATCTTGAAAATCCCACCTTTGTACTGTCATCAAAGGGTCATTCAAAAGCTATAGAATAGACAAATATCATGACAAACGTTGACTTGCCTTCGTGTATCCTTTGTTTATAAGTTCCTTACTTCTGAAGACATGGTGTATAGCACCAAAAATCGAGGTTAAGCGTCCTGAAGGTCCGACAGTGGGAATATGACGCAGCTGATAGTCCAGTAGTCAAGCATTCAGATGGTTTCGTCCAAATAGGCGTTGTACCACTCGCCTTGTCGGGAATGAGTGCGTCAATGACTAAAACTGTTGCTAGAAGAGCAACGAAATCCAAAAGTGAGAACATCTTCGTTGGACGTTGAATGGGTGAAATGGAGGGAAAGATGTTGAGTACTTCTCAAGCCCAGTTCTTTCTATTCGCATACATTAGATAACACAAAACCCTTGATGAGTGCTGCATTTCCAGATTTGAATTGGTGGAAACAAGACGGAGTTGTGTATCGACACATCATGATTCGATGATGGTTATATATAGCATATTCAACGGTCATGAGATGGAAAATACAACGCAATCCTTGGGATTCACCTAGATTCGGGCGAGCGAGCGCCTCCAGTCACTTCGATTGAAACATCAATGGACAGGACATACGTCGCATTCCAAGGAAAGGACTTGCTCAGTAAAATCTGACAGTTATATCTGCTACGTCGACATTTGCATCTGTATTGCCAAAGATCCAAAAGCATGCACTGGTTGATAACTGTTTCTCAAAGGAATATTATATTACCCAGACCAGTTGTTCGCAGTACACGATCTATCCAAGAAGACTTTGGACAGATCTTCAGTAAGGACAGATCGTAAGTCGAGAAATATACGTACCTGAACATAAAATAGAGAGATCCGCACTTATCTAAATCAAACCATACTCCTTCCTGCACATATCTGCACATTTCTCAGCCACAACGACAGCTGCCGCAGCGGGATGAACGCTAATTATAGAGGGAAAGATACTAGCATCAGCAACCCTCAGACCTTCGATACCATGAACTTTCAACTCGTCATCAACCACGCCTTGCTCTTCCGCATTGTCCGGAGCCATTCTGCACGTTGAAGTGAAATGCCATGTTGAACTTGTCCAACTATTTCCACCAAAAGCAAACTCATCCAAAGTTTTATCATCGTAGGATACAGGAGTATTGGAATCAGTGATGTGGTAACCCAGAGATGACATCTTCTCTTTCAATGTGTGTGAGAATCGTAAAATCTTCCTGGCGAGAGCACGGTCCTTTGCGGTTGACATATAATTGGGGTCGATTATGAGGGGGTCTGAAGGATTGCTACTTGACAAACGAACTGTTCCTTTAGACGTTGGCCTAAGTAGAGCAGGGTAGAAGCAGAGTTTTCCAGATTGGTTCTTGGATTTACCGCCACCTGGCCGACCTGAAGGGAACTGCAAGTCACATGAATTTTAGAAAAGAGACGAAAGTAACACGAAAGAATTGAAACCCACCACTACGACTTCGATGTCAGCTAATTCCTCAATCGAGGTGTCTTTCAATGATCCATTACTTATGCCATTCTCGAGCTTGCCGACGGAACCTGACTGGGCAAAAACACCAACCTCCATGAACGGAAGAAGGAAAAATCCAGTTCCGAACAAAAAGTAGTAAATTAGATCGAGCAGAAGGAGCCATGGTCTGTATTGATACTTGAGTATGGAATCTTCAAGTGGAATGTTGTATTCCGTTGGAATTGAGAAATGATCTTGCTAATTTTTCATTCATGTGTTTGAGAGTTCAGACTGTAATCGATTGTGACGAAAACGTACCAGGTGGGATCCTACTCCGGGTAGATTCTTGATCACGGTGATGTCGTGCTCTTTCAAGTGTCCCTCCGGTCCAATGCCACTGATTCAATCCGTCCATTAATTTTCGCTAGCAAAGATGGAAACGCACATACCTCAACATCAGTATTCTGGGAGATGCAAATGCTCCAGCAGAAAGAATGATTTCCTTTCGTGCTCGGATCAGGTTGGGGCCTTCCGAGCTTCGGACATATATGCCTGTAGCTCTAGGAGTGTCTCCCTCGGTGTTTATGAAAAGTTTATCGACCACAGTATTGGTACAAATGTGAAGGTGATTTCTGCGGGACTGGGCAAGTTCGAGAGGTAAGAAAGTCGAGAGAGTGGATGCCCTTTCCCCGTTTTGATGCATGTTATGATGAATTTTGGCGCATCCCTGCTGGAAAAGGCGACTTTCATCGAGAGCGTTGATGTCATCGATGTAAGGGATACCCAACGCTTCGGAAGCCTGGATGATACTAGAGTGCATCATCAGCAAAACCATCACAAAGGGAGTGAACAAGAAACTTGCCATGACGAATTCTGCCAGACGAATGTCTGCTTTGCTCTAACTGACCATTCACCTGTTACATTCTTCTTAGAGCCTGACATGACTGAGAATTGAAAGAAAGACGCAAACCTTGCTTCCCATGATATTTGGACGCGTCTTGTGTCAAATTTCCCTCTGACTTCACGAAGTAAGGCAGCAGATCGTTGTAACCCCATCCTTTCCTTCCTTCCTTGCTCCAAGCGTCGAATTCTTGAGGGAATCCTCTGGTGTAAACCATTCCATTGATCTTTGAAGTTCCACCCAAAGAACTGCCCACTATGAGGTCAATTTTCCGCCCACTTAGGTGCTTTTGAGGAACGCTCTGGATAACCTCACTTCTTGAGCCATCCGAGATGAAATGGAACGATGTCAATGGGGTTCTTGCTTTCCAATCATTTGAAACTTTGCCTTTTTCGAGCAGCAGTACGGTGACATTTGCATCTTGACTTAGTCTATTTGCTAAAACACAACCCGACGTCCCTCCCCCTGCCAACAAAGCGTTTACGCGTAAGATATCCTGTCGAACAAGGAATAGACTGAACTCACCAACTATGATGAAATCGTAGGTTTCATCTAAGTCGGCCAAAGAGACCTCAGGATAGGAGTAAACCCACATCTAACCTATGCCAACGTTAGAAGCTCTAGGGTCAAGTTTGGGGTTGTCGTTTCGCATCGACTTTTAAGGTGGCAGCGCCGAGCCAAGACCCTGGTGTGAAACTATATACCTGCAGCTTTCAAACGCTGAGTTTCGGTGTGCTGCACAGCGATATTAATTCAATGTAATACCACTGATAAACCATCGCATATAACTCGGATAAGAAATGTTTCGTAAACTTCAGGATTCGATCGTTGTCGCAGTGCCGCTGTATCCATTGCCCTGATAACGCTGACTGTCAAGGTAGGTCTCGCTTCTGTGTGAGCGGAAAAACATAATAAATGGATGTTAAAATTGAATCCTTGACTCGAAGTTCCGAGTCTGAAACATGAGGAGGAGGAGAAGGGGGAGGATGAGGTCAAACGAAGTGCAGCCTGCCAGTGTACGAATGGCCTCGGAGTTGATTTTGAAATTCCCAATCAAAATCAAACTTTGATATTCAAGATGCCGTGCAAAAAAACCTGAATTTATATTTCGTGACACCCTACTGGTGCCGAAAATACACTCCTCCTCCTCCTCGACAATTTCTCTCCCGACAGAGCTTTTGAAACACTTTTCTCACTACTGTATTTCTAACGCACTGTGTCCTCAAAGTTTCCAAAAAACTATCCATGAATTTATGAATCCTGATTTCGCTTTTAGTGAGTAATCTAGAATGTGTGCACGGTATGTAAGAGAACGGGTATAACTCGACGAAAATTAAACAGATTGCATCACTCATCCTCCTTTCTCTTTTCTCCTTCTTTGGTACACGTTTCTGTGACACCAGGTACAAGGTGAAGATATATGTCCCGGTTTTTGGGCCGCCTCACAGGTATAATTCTCTCATTGTCTGGATCATGAACGGCCTCGACCATTATCTAGTTTCCGGATGATAGAACTGTTTCTTGGTGTATTACTGGGGGTCCTGACAATCCTCAGACTCACGCTCTTACCAAGTTTCAGCGATGAAACACGACGAGATACCCGCTGCTTACATTTTTTCGTGTATGAAGGGTGTTGAGGGGCTTGTACGGTCAAGGCTTACGTTTCAATGTTAAGAGTCAACCCATACAATCTACACATCTTGCTCTTGACACACAGACAGGGGAGGACAGGAGTCTGCCCCACAGAAGAGATCCCAAACTTATAAATAAGGATGAGCCAGACTAGCTTAATACTCAATTCTCAACCACCAGATATATCGACATGACAAACAATACAGGAGGGTTCGCTGCCACGACGTTTGACTATATCGTTGTTGGTGGAGGAACGGCTGGCCTCACTGTAGCTACTCGGTGAGCTTATTTATTGCTTTCTATCATGGAATGTTGTGCTAACTGCGTTGACCAGTCTCTCTGAAGATCCCAATGCTACTGTCGGAATTATCGAGGCAGGAAAGCTAGTAACTGACTCGCCAATTATTGACATCCCTGGTGCGTCTTGCGCCGCTAAATGCGAGGTAACTTGGTCTCACATTGGACGCACAAAGGATACATTGGACGCACTCTGGCAAACCCGGAGCTTGATTGGATGTTTAGCTCCGTCCCACAAGAATCTCTCGATGGCCGTCGATTATACCTACCAAGGTATTATTCACGCATTCCATCAGCCCTATTCTATTGAATTGACATGTCTAACAGAGGAAAGGTCGTCGGAGGATCGTCTGTGGTATGTATGGTGTTCCTATCTGTAGAGTTATCAACGTGCTTACCCAAAAATTAGCTGAATTTTATGACAACGACTAGGTATGAACCTTGGAAACCAAACTAATCTATGCCTGACCCTGTGCAATTTCAGAGCAAATAAGGACGAGTACAATGGTAGGTTCTATTGTTTGATCCATCAGAAGGAAATTAATTCCAACAATGCCTTAACAGCTTTTGAAACATTGGGCAACCCGGGCTGGAATTGGCCCCAGTTTTTGTCATATCTGAAGAAAGTGAGCGGTTCGTTTTCCCACCTACCACTAACGTCTAATTATTTCAGTCGGAACGTACTATCGAACCGTTACCGGAATACGCCAGTAAAAATCACATCAAGCTGGACCACAAGTTTCACGGTGATCACGGTCCAATTCAGAAATCTTACACCCCGTTTATACCAGCTCTCCACAAGCCGTTCTTAGACTCTTTCAATGCTTTGGGGGTGGAAATCAATCTGGATCCCGTAAGTGTCACTGTAGTACTTTTTACAACCCGGTATCTGAGCATCTTTCTAGCAAAATGGAGATAACGCTGGTGTTTTCACGATGACTGTTTCCGTAGATGCAGAGACAATGACACGAAGTTCTGCGACAACTGTGAGCATTGTTTATCTCTGTTTCGCAATTTCCCAATCCTACATTGTCGGTCAATTGTTTATCTAGGGATATTACCTTCCGAACAGTCAACGACCCAATTTGCACCTTCTGTCCGACGCCCAGGTAACACGTATAATTACCGATACTGGAGGAGATACCATATACGCAACTGGAGTACAGTATAAGCAGGGAGGTGAACTGTTTACTGTGAAATGTACACGCGAAGTCATTATAGCTGCTGGTATGTGCTCCAGTCCCGAGTCCTAAATTGAGCCAAAATTCATGAGTTTTTATTGTAGGAAGCTACCAGACTCCTCAACTGCTTGAACTTTCTGGCATCGGAAATCCCACTGTTCTCAATAAATTCGGCATATCAGTCGTCGTTGACCTTCCTGGCGTTGGGGAAAATTTACGTACGTTCTAAGACTCACTCTGTATATCTTATGGTTCTGATGCTTACAGTTGTCCTTTAAATCTTACAGAGGTGTGAATCACCAAATCAAATACAAGCAGTCTACAGCCCATTTCACTGAGATTGACACTGATTTTAGGATCACCCTTGCGTCCCTATCATTCGCGAAGTAAACTCGGACACTCAAACGCGAGACATCCTTCAAGATCCCGCAGTGTCTGCAGAACAGCTGCGTATATAGTCAGTGATGACCCTTTTTTTTCAAAACTACAGCGACGGTTAACAAGGGTTTGCAGCGAGCAAGAGAAGAAAGGAATGTTTAGTTCCACACACATGAGAATTGCTATGGTACCGCTTCCTTCAATGGTGCCGAAGACAGAAATTCTTGCTCTACAAACCAAAGTTCGTCATCAGTCAGCGGGGGCACCAGCGAAGCCCCTTGAGCTACAACATGACTGGTTAGAAAATCCGAGCCTTCCTCAAGTCGAGTACGTTGTCTCGATAAATTGCGACTTCTGAACATTGCTCACCAAAGCGTCATAACAGGTATATACACGCTACATGCTGGTTCCCTATCGGCGAACCCGGAGTTCTACAATCTAAGCCAGCATGTCGATATGATTCTCTCCTTGCTATTCTCCTTCGCCCTTTCTCCCGTGGTTCTGTACATATCACCTCATCGCACCAAACGCAGCCTCCTGCAATCGACCACAATTATCTCTCCAATCCTGGTGTGTATCTTCGTCAAATCTTCTGATTACTGTCACCAGAATCTCATCAATATCTTCAAGCTGATCTTGATATCCTATTTCACGCCGTTAAATTTGCTCAGAAAGCAATGACAACGTCACCTCTCGGTCAGTATCATCTTGCATTTGAACATCCCAACCCGGCATGTACAGACGAAGAGATCCATGAATGGGTTCGGAAATACGGTAAGCATCAATGCTATACACACTATTTGGATTAACTACTCACTGTTCAAGGTTTCTATCTAGTCATGTACGTGGTACCAAGATCTCAAAAGTTACTTTGTCTCATACAATATTGATCGCGAAATCGCAGCTCTGCCTGGCACCCCACTGGAACAGCAAGCATGCTCCCACGTGATGAAGGGGGTGTCGTTGATTCAAACCTCTTGGTATATGGGACAAATAACCTGCGCATTGTAAGAGAATAGCATCGCTTATCTAGTCCAAGAGTTTTGCTAATCGAGTTATGCCCTTCATCTAGGTTGATGCATCCATCCAGCCTTTTGTATGTATTTCACTTGCTTGTATCCAATCTAATATTTATCTCAACCGTGTCATAGCCTATGTCGTGCCATAGCCAGACTACAGTATACGCTATGGCAGAAAAGGTACGCCGCCGCTTATGTTAACCGTCAGAGGTACAGGATCTTACTCAGTAGCACCGTATTCTTTAGGCTGCTGATTTGATTAAGCTTGCTTATCAATGTGCCAGTTGAATAAACCGAAGTCCAGCTATATATCTGTAAAGTTTTGACTGTACAAATGAATCCACTTTTAAGGACTGTACTGAGGCATGGTGCGAGAAATAGTATGTCTACTATGGGCGCTTCAACAATATCCATAATCCTAAGTTCTCGGAGTCACTGAATCAACACAAAAGTTCACTTTCATGAAACGCTACTACTGCAAGCTATTACCTCAGTTGCTTTATCCCTAGCAAGCGGAATTTTCATCCGCCTCTCGTAAGTCGTTACTGACGGGGTTTCCTTTCGCTGTCTTGTACCAACTTAAGTCGTGGAGTTTAGGTGTAGATCAAAGTTTCCTACCCACACTTCCGAGAAGGGTTGAACGCTTAACATGGCTAAGAGTGCTTCTTTCAGGTATTGCCCGGCCGTGATTCACTAAATACTGACTCAGAAAGAACCTCCTTCGGACCCGCGCAGCAATTCAAAGTGGTTTATATACGAGTGCAACCAAACTTATACCAAATCATTCTAGTCAATCCCGAATTCTTCACAACTTCGCCTCTCAACTGTGAATAGTATCTTTATCATGTCTGTGGACAACACAAGACCTGTCCTATTCACCGTCAACATTCCCAATGAAGAGGTTGAACGGATGCGAAGACTTATCCAAGATACTCGACTCCCTGAAGAACCATTCGTCCCTGAAGCAAGTTGGGACTTTGGTGTTGATTTAAAATGGTTGAAAGATATGAAGGACAAGTGGCTCAACGAATTTGATTGGAAGAAGGTCGAATCCGACATGAACCAATTCCATCACTACACCGTTCCTATTGAAGGCATCACTTTGCACTTCATTCATGAAAGGTCTGCGAGAGATGATGCTGTTCCCATTGTGTTGTCTCATGGGTGGCCGGGTATGAGTTGGACTTACTTTTATTCATCTTTATATCACTGACATTGCGTACATATCCAGGGACCTTTTGGGATTTTCATAAAATCCTCAAGTTACTTACTGACCCACCCTCCGACCAACCTGCTTTCCATGTTGTAGTTCCTTCACTCCCAGGATTCGGGTTCTCGTCTCCTCCCCCGAAAGAATGGACAATGGCTGACAATGCCCGAGTTATAAGTGTTCTTATGACTGGCGTTTTGGGGTACGACTCCTACATGGCTCAGGGTGGAGATTTAGGTGGTGTTATCACAGCCAACTTAGGAACCCCTAAATTTCCCGCTTGCAAGTTGATAAACCTCAACGGAGTCGGCTTTCCTCCTCCATTCACAGCCCTGCTCACCCTCCCACTCTTCCTCTTCCCAACATCATTTCGCAAATGGATATATTCTAAAATATACAGCGAAGAAGAACGAGACGACTTTTATCGTTCAATTCAATTCCTCAAGAAAGGTTTCGCATACTTTCTCCAACAAGCAACAAGACCTATGACTATCGGTTACGCATTATACGATTCTCCAATCGGTATCCTTTCTTGGATTGGAGAGAAGTTCCCTGAACTTATGGACCCAGACGTTTCCCCATCCCTCACTCACGACATTCTAACAACCATTTCCATATACTACCTAACCCGCACAATTCACACCGCAGCACTTCCTTATTTACAAAACTTTCAATCCGTTCAAGATCCAATCGTGACGAAACCTTACGGTCTGTCAAGGTTCCCTCATGATGTTTTCGTACTTCCAATATCATGGATCCACGCCAAATTCAAAAATCTTGTGTTTGTCAGGAGACACGATCATGGAGGACATTTTCCTGCGTTGGAAGTTCCTGATTTGCTGGTTGGTGATTTACGCGAAATGATTGTTCAGAACGGAATCTTGTTTGAGCAGAACTAGTAAAAACAAGCCATTTGTTACCTATTGAATACTCTTGTCTCAGTCTGCACTATCATCAGTACGGAATGTGACCCTCTTATGTGTAGTCGGTTCAGCTATACCTTCCGCAATCGCTCGTGACCGTTCAACGTTCACCAGGGCTCTGGTTCTATAGCTATCAATAGTTTGGAGACTCAATGGATTCTACACATATTCCCAACACCCGAAAATTCAAACAAAACCGGCCTGATAATTGGAAGTCTAAATATACACAAGGTAACTCTACAAAAGAAATGCTGTATAGATGAATATAATATGAAAGGAGTGATATATATGAAAAGGACATATGTGTAGTATGCATAGATGCAAAATGAATGAAAGGAACGAAAGGAAGTAAAAGAATCTACGTAAATCCAACAAATTATACTCTTAACACCGCTATCCATGATAGTTGAACATCAACCAGAAAAGAAACCCCGTTCCACCATATGATACAATCCGAATAAAAGAATAATTACCGACCCCGACCGTCCATGAAATCAGCAGTTCAAGCAGCAGGAGATGAGGCTGAAGCGGTTAAAGTCAGAGCCCCCGCTTCTGCACTTGTCCCCGAACCATCGCTGAAAACATCTGAACCACTCCCGCTCCCATGTCTACTCATATCCGCGGTACCATAGCCTCCATGGAAGCCTGACCTGATCTCTTTGCTGATCCTCGATCTACCTCTCTCTATCTCTTCGTCTTCCTCTAAATCTTGTACTCGGAGATGAGGATGCGGATGATACGGGTGAGGATGTTGATGGTCGTACGCGCTATAGTAAAGTTGTTGATACCCTAGGGTGTTCCTAGACCTGATGTATTTCTCCGGTTGAATCATGCAAACGAACGAGATAGCGACCAGAAGAATTGTAGCTGCGAGTGTAAAGATGGCTTTCGGGAATTGCGCAACAGTCGTGCTGTATATCACACCGAACATCATTGGCTAGTGGACAGAAGGTGTCAATCACTCAAGACAGGAAACAGATCAAGAGGAATATACGTACTCCAAGAATTTGTTGCCCAACCGATTGCAACAATGCAAGAGCACCAAATAATCGCCCGGCGCCCCCTTCAGCACCATCTGCTGGTACTGGATCTCCTTGTCCGTGGCCCTTGGCACCAAGCACCCACATCTTGACCACACACATCGCAAAACTATTAACGCCAGGTAAAAGTCCGACTCCGAAGCTGTTCAAAGAAGTGAACGCGATGAACATTCCTTGCGCATGTCTCGAATGTTTCTTGGATGAAGTGAACAACGCGACAAACGCATGAGAGAAGAAGTCGATGATGAGGGATAACCTGATGATGGTCAGATCGAATTGCATCTCTTTTACAAGGAGTGACGGGGTCGCTTTGGGTTTCTTCGGGTGATGCGAGTGAGACGTGGATGCAGTGTTACTAGGAAGGTGAAGAGGGTTAGACCGAGTTACCAAACGAGACTTGGAGGTTGCCGAGGTAGAAGTCGCAGGAGCTTTGGCTTTCTTCGGCTTCGGCTTTGGTTTGAAGGCGTTGATCAAATCTTATGCTCTACAGTGAGATAGAGACTCAGGCTTGGAACGAACTGAAACTTACAAGGCATTATAAACAAGCCGTGGACTGCGCGAAGTCCGCCAACGAACGAGATATAGTAACTAAGCTAGATTTGCATACAGAAATTTATTAGTGACATTCTAGTTTGTGTCAATAAATAGAGCTCATACCTGTTCAGCACCCCACCCATAGACGTGCCCTGCATACAGATACTTGATCTGGAAAATACCCTGCGTGACAACATGAGATCGAGAACCGCAACGAATAAGTAATTAGCAACCACATACGGTTGATAGCAGGTACCCAAAGCAAGCGATTGCAACAAGGGTCAAACTCCAATCATGTCTTGTTCCACCCTCAGGCCTAGATACGACTCTGGGCTTGAATAGCTCTAACGGACTCAACAACTTCTCCAAGAAACTACCGCCTGCTGAATCGGTTTCTAGAGAATCTTCTTCATTCGCAGCGACGGACTCATCTCTCTCGACGTCGACAGCCTTACCCTTTCCTTTAAGCTTGCCAATACTCTCAGGGAACACAAAGAGAACGAAAAGCATGTTCACAAACGAGCACAGGGCTGCGATGTAGAAAACAGACGTAACCATCGGCTGGCCATTATGCACACTTGTTCCAGTGTTACCTTGCAGGAAAGGATGGCGTATGAGGTACGCCCCAATTGTAGGACCTAACGAGAAACCGAGGAAGAAAACGCCTGTAAACCGACTGAAAATCTTCGATCGCGATCCGTCAGAAGTGCAATCGGAGACATATGCCGATGTTGCTGCTTGCAAGGTCGACCAACCTCCTAATAATCCTTCAATGATCGGCGAGATAATCAAAAGCTTGTGTCCATGTGAGGCAAAGATAGAATGAGGGGTGGAAACCAAAATAAACGTCAAGTCGCTAAATGCTCTTATCAGTACACACGAGAGCACAGTAAGCAGATCATAGTCTTACGTGAGGAACAAACCAAGCGTAGATGCGGCGAGAACTTTTGTCCGCCCGTGTCTCTCACCGAAATGTCCCCACCAGCCGGTAGTTAATGCAGATAAGACACCCATAGTAGTGGTCATGATAGTCTGGATTTTCGCAGCGCCGGCTTGTACTGCAGGGTCCGATAAACATCGTCTGGTGGGGGCTGCTCGAGGGTCAGGTTCTTCTTCATTTTCATCGTGAGGTTTCGGTTTAGGAGGGGCATGTATGAAAGTAACTTCTTGATGAGGTGCTTGTGTAGTGAACGATGCTAAATCTAAGTGTGGTCCAGCGGGGTCTAATGATGAATGAAACAGGTGGATATTCGATGAATGAACCTCGAGATCTGAAGAAAGTGTGGTGTGGTTGAATACATCGTGACCGTAAATAGCGTTGCAGGATAATTGCGTGAATACTTGCACCCGTGGTGCAAGAGTCATTCCACGCTAGAGTGGTGTCAAACAAGTTTTTTGATATTGAAAGTGAACACTCACAACAACTGAAGCTATGATACCAAATGGAACCAGCCTGCAAGTCAAAGATATAAGTTACTGGATGCATCAAACAGAAGTGCTCTCCGGGAAGGATGCACATTGACGCTACTCCGCTAGGGATCTTTCACGCCTGGAGAGCATCTGTCGTAACTCAGAAACAGCAGCGGAATTGCTACAGAGCCAAACTGGCTGACAGGCCATTCAAAAGTTGTTGGAAAGAAAGTGCTACGATAAGGCAAAGACAAGCGAAAATAGCTCACCACAATGGTCTCGGACGATAGAAAGGTTTCTTTCCTTTCTGTACAGCAGCATTCCCGAGCAAAGGCTCCCTCTCCGAGTTGCGTGATTGTGAAGGTGTTACCGGGCTGACGAGCATGTCAGTTCTCGGGCGGGACTGTCTGACTCTGGAGACAGAGGAGTATGGAGAAAAGTTAGATGAAATGATCGGGTCGGCTGGCTGATAAGTCGACGAAGAGGCCATGGTGGCTGTGCAAACACGCGTCGTCGTCGTCGACAACGGCGATGGAAAGGTGCGTTCGCGGCGAGGTGAATTTGATGGTGTGAGTACCGTACATCCTGACTCGAAGATGAACTTGGTGGTTCAGATAAGATAAGATAAGCTAGCAATTGCTCACGTGATGTCTTGCGTTTGAAACTTCGCTTTGCTTCAGCTTCAAACTTGTTGAACGTCATGTTGAACTTCTTGTTCAAAGCTTCCAGCTTTCGAGTTTAGACCACTTGCTATGATATAACATGGATGTGAGAGTCGGGAGTATATCCTCGAACGTGGCTGTGACAGGCTTCTTGAAGCCTTTCAACACCGTGAATTAAACAGACTCCCAGAAACCAAGTGAGTCCGATGTCCAACTTCGTTGTTTCGATATCTTACTTCCATGATAACCGCCAACCACGGTCTCCAGCACTTTGAACAATATGTGGTATATATGCCTCATGAGCCAGCAACTATTTCTGAAATGATACATCTATCACATAATGCGGGGGTCAACGACCTTGCTGAAGCTGTTATCGACCACGCCCAATTTAAACAAGTTTTGAAGTGTGATCTGCCTTATTTCTTTCAGGCATGATCTCATTTTTCTTGTTCAATTGCAATATGCTAATGCTACCTTATATGACTTCTATTCAGTGCGACAATTTTCCTCGAAATCCTAGGAAAACACTCTACTCTCGTGCTTTGGAATGGGTCCGAAACCATTGTTCAGATTGGGAGGCAACTAGCATGACCCCTTTACATCGTCTTCATCGCTATTTTCCTAGTGGCCCCGCACCCAAAGAGGATGAGAAGATAGATATCATTTGCGTGAACAAAGCCAGTATGTCACAGGTTGATCATTTCAAGCTCTTTGGCTAACTATACTAGTCCTTCAACGATATGATGTGTTCTATGCCTTTACGATGAGGTATGCATCAAAGGTAGCGAGTGGTATGCAAACATCATTGTTTCGACGTGTTCTTGCTCAATGGCTTATAGACCGCGCCTCACTGATTCGAAGGATGCGAATGCTTCCGGATCCTGCAGTTGGTCTTGCAGATGAAAAAAGCATAGCGCGATGGATCAATATGGACGGCCTCATTCACCCTCATTGGCCTACCGGGAATTACGGTCCAGCGACCTCACTTTTTCACCCTACTCTTGCCAGGCTTCAACATCACTTGACGCATCTGGATGAGATAGAGGAACCATCCGTTGTTTATCTAGACTTATCCAGCAAGTTTATCGCAGCCATCGGCGAGAAATACGACAGCAAGTGGTCACGAATGTTAGCGATAAGAGAAATCATCAATGAACTCATTGGTCAAGATGTCGAATGGATTACTGGGTCCGAGGCTGAAGTGACGGCGAGGTCCCCAGATGCCGTGTGGAAATGGAACAATATAGTAGGGGCAATGCTACACATTCAAAACATGGACGGAGTTGAAAAATACGCAACGTTTCAAGCCTTGCTAAGCTATGCAAAAACACTAGCAGGAGAACTATCGGTACGTTTAGGCTCTAGTTCAAACGCATCCTTCTCACACTAATCATCTCACA
Source organism: Abortiporus biennis (assembly GCA_022606235.1). NCBI lineage: Eukaryota > Fungi > Basidiomycota > Agaricomycetes > Polyporales > Podoscyphaceae > Abortiporus > Abortiporus biennis. The sequence continues at coordinate 204,155 of JABYQP010000048.1, forward strand.
ATATCTTAGTATGAATATTGTATCTATGAGTCTAATTTACCCGTTATCTTACTCAGCTTCACGGGAAGTAGATTCGAGATCTCGACCGCTATCTTTACAGACGGGATATATCTTGACACGATATTCTCTAGACACCTCATCATCGACGAGTGGCAATCAGATACGACTTTGGCCGTTAGTCGTATCTTCAAAGTCCTTTATCTCTCCATTGCAGAACTTCGACACTACTATCAGGGTCTATCACTTCGAATATGGGGAGGCATGAATCCTACCACAAAATGCATGTTTCCGAATCCTCTTCCGGCAGCTCCAGGTCACCCCATTCCTCAACTGAGATATATCGGCAAATTGACACGTTCAGGAGCACTGTTAAATCCCAACGACAGAGATGTTGTGAAACGAGAGAGGCCTTTTGCTCTTTACTGGGCAAAACTAGTAAAGGAGGAGTATGAAGAGGAGATTGATGTTGTTGTCAAATTCACCGTTCATTACCACGTGGAGGCCCATCGTTTACTCGCAAAGCATCATTTGGCACCAACGTTACATTGCTGTATTCCTCTGTTCGGTGGCATGTATATGGTGGTCATGGACTATGTCAAGAATCATCTCGATTGCCATCCGCTCTATCTGAAGCAGGAATCTACAGACAATGAAAGGATATACAGGGATGTAGAGACTGCGATTTCACTGCTTCACTCGAAAGACTTGGTGTTCGGTGATTTGTATGTCGAGAATATCATACCGGAGCCGGATGGTGGTGCTGTTTTGGTCGATTTCGATTGGGTGGGCAGTGATGGCTTAGATAGGTATCCAACATGTTGGACCACTCGTGACATAGTGGCACCGGGCGCAGAGCGAAGAGCTCTCATGAAGAAGGAGCATGATTTGTTTATGCTCGAAGAGTTGAGGAACTGGCTCAATATACCCGAGTCGTGCTAGCCAGTGTCTCGAATGTAAGATAATATCTTTCAAAACAGAAACCGATTCATTTTTGGAGTCTATGATAGCCACATTGGGTACGTTTTCGGCATGGAATAAGTTTGTGATAATCCTACGGCAGAATACTTGTCATTTACAGGAATGGTTCAAGAGCTTGAGGAAGAATAGAGGCGATAGCAGGGCCACTCGGTGGTTCGATGGATTGGTAGTACTATTATGAAATAAGTATCAATAAAATTCTGTTCACGGATGAAAATTTCAAGAGGATGATACGTACAGTACCCCACCAAGGACCAGCAGCCCACCAGAGAGCACCAAGCCATACATCAGATTCTTGCATTGCACAGAGAGCACTTTGAACGGCAGAGATACATGTGGCTGATAAATCCATCAAGAATTAGTAATCCCTCATTGAAAATGTATAGAGAAAAGCACGAACGATTGGAACCAGCGCCGATTTCACCCAAGAAACCTTTCAAGTTGTTTTGTTGTAACCATTGAGTAGCGGCTTGAAGACGATCAGCTCCGATGGTAGAAGATACACATTGGTCAGAAGTTCCAGAGCCATCGGAGTCGAGGTATTGGTGCATCTCTGCCAAGATTAGTGCATTTAGTAACAGGAAAGAAAAGAGACATTATATGAATGCAGAACAACGTACGAATAGCGACGTTGTTGTTAGGGTCTTTGATAGCACCGAAAACAGCACTGTTGCCAGATGAGGTGGTCCAGGCTATACACAGAGGGGGGAATGTGTCAGAAGATAGGCGGAAAACAAAAGGAAGTTTCAAGCTTACTCCAAGCACCGGTCCATGAGGTTCCCTCAACGAGGATGAGTTGGCTGGTTGCACCAGCAGAACGAACACCGTTGACAGCAGCTTGCATCAGGTTGAAGACGGTCTGAGCCGGGATACCATTGGGCTCGTTCATGAGATCTGAAAATTACCATTAAACGATGATTCATATCATTTTCCCCTGGGAAATACATACCGAAGACAACGTTAGAGTTGGATTTCTAGACGAACTTATGAGACTCTCAGATAAGTCTAAACGTCACAATTCACGTACGAAAACAGTAGCAAGATTCTTCCACCCTGTTGCACGTATGATACTAAGTTATCTATGGGTTGCGGCGGAGAGTAGTCCTGCACTTACAAGTCTGGAAGCTGTGGGTTGCAACAATCAGCAAATGGAAGGTCATACAGATGAGAGAAAGAGTACGCACTCGCTAGTGCTAGAGATCTGAGCGCCATTGTAGCTCATGAAGTTGTGAGCTATTCGGGACGACATCAACTGATATTTTCGAGATAAAAAGTACGATTAAGAAAACACTTACGGTCAACGAGCGCAAAACCACCCTTGTTGGTAATATAGTTGACAATAGTTTGGAGACCACTCAAGTAGGTCTGATCGAAGGATCCAGTCAACCCATTGGCAGGAGGGCTGAGACGTTCTATAAGGAATGGAATACGGAAGGTGTTGAAACCTTGACTCATGAAGAACTACATTCATACAGTCAAAACCTGACATCCTAGTCGCAGTAGGAAGAAATACTCACGTCGATACTAGAGGGAGATGGCCAGGTATAATCTGTGCCCAAAACACCGGGGATATTGGCGTTTCCGAATTCAGCTCCGGACTCGTTGACACCGAAGAACTTGAACTTGTTGCGAGAACCAGAACAGACTCCAGGAATAGGAGCACTAGACGTCGTTGATGGTGGTGATGATACTGTAGTCGTCGGTGGAACTGAAGTGGTGGGAGCAGTACTGGGAGCTGAAGTAGTGGCAGCACCCGGTAAGCATTGGAAGTAATCTGTGATTGTTGAAAGGTGAGTCAGTGCCCAGATAATTATGCGTAGTCCACTGACAGTCGTTTAACTCTGTGCAGGTGGTGCCAGAATCACAAGTTGTACTGCCAGTCCAACCAATGCCCTGAAAATATGGTATGTCAATGTCACTGGCAGAGTTAGTTGAGGAATATGATTTAAACGTACACCGCATTGACCCCAGACAGCCACGGAAAGGGCTGAAGAGCTCAGTGCCAAAGTAACGGCCAATGGAGCAAACAATGATTTCATCGCGAGAGCTGCTTGTTGAGTCTACAATGCAGAAGTACCCGTACAGAACACACCAATGTCGACGCAGTTTATATAGTCTTCGCTTAGGATAAACCATGGCTAATGATGCGTAGAAACGGTCAGCAAAGCACCGACAAATATCCACAAGAAGAAACAAATGAGAAAGCCGCGAACAACAAAACGGGTACCTCAGGGAACATGGGGGTAATTATGTCGGCGAGGATATTCCCTCCCGACGGATTTGATGATGATGTAGGTTCCAGGAAGACCGGCTGGTAACGTTCATTGGCATGCGATGTCAGGCTTCTGTAATGTTCGTCGATGCTAAATTCAAATCGTATTGAGGAAATGTTTTAGCGAGGATCATGGGGATGACTAGAAGAAGTACCAACAGCTGAATTTCTCCGTCTACGATCCGCCTCCATCAGCTTGGCTTATATTTGAACGACTGAGGTTCAACATTCATTATCCGATGTCTAGGCGGATGGATTCAATGGCGGATGATCATGGTTGGGATGATTTTCAATCATTGTCATTGTCGAAGTAAAGGCCATCATGATCAGGATGGATGATTGAACTTGGCTCGGAGGTGTGACAACGTGAGATGAAGGTGACAAAGGTGGAAGCACGTGATCGCGTTATGAGTAACTTGAAAGAATCCCGTAGGTAACACTAGGTAACGTCGTCGCCGATTATGAAATTTGTAAGCTACAGTCTGCAGAATTGGTATCGGGCAATTTAGTATTCATTTTGTATCTGCTATTGTACTTACCCAGCCAGGCCCCAGGGTTGTTTCATGAGGAGCGGTAGAATGGAATCCGATTCAATTTGACGACTTTACGACACGTTACTCAGGCTACCATGATTAGCGCGTTGGCGACGGTAGGGATTCTACTGTTCCAGCCTCTATAGCAAGCAGGTTGGGAAGGTAGTTGACGAAACCTGTATAAGCCTGAATATTCATCTTGGCTGTTTTTGTAACAATCAGTCAGTCTCGCACCCGCCCAGCCGTAACCCGTTGGTGAGGTGACAAGGTGCGACTTACTATCTGCTGTACACTATGGATTCATGACAGTCAAGATCTCACACGAGAGGGTCTCGAAAACATCCGTTGTGTCTGGATGAAAACTTGTTGCCTCATGAGGACATCGCTAAATGAGTTGAGAACTTGAGACGATGTGTATGATGACGGTCGGATCATGAGGGTAGCTTTGAGTAGGAACACTAACAACCTCAGGTTGTTCTCGATTTGAGCCAACATGGCGTTCAAAATAATGTAGGGATACCCGATGAATGTTGCGGCATCAAATGCTGACTTCACAAGATAATCAAGGTTTCCAAAGGCCATGTATCGAACTAGATTTTGAGATGGTACAGAGAGTTGGTACACGACGAGAAAGAAACCTACAAGACTATTTAGCTGATCCAGAGCCTCCAACGCCAACATTGAAAACACTCAGCAAAGCAAAGCATCCATATAATAGGCCGACGGGATAAGCGACAAGGAATCTTTGCTCTGACATACGGAGAACAGCAACAAAGATACCTGACGCGGAGTATGTGCACCATAAAATAGACAGGAGAGATAACATATATCCGAGCATACCACTAGAAATAAAATTAGCATATTGCATTGCACACTTAGATATGGACACGTACTCGAGAGTAACCATCACACTGAGAGCGCCAACTCCGACCATAGGAAGTAGGCAGTATCCTAGCACAGAGGCAACACGGTATGCGTCAATGCCTTTTTCTGACATGAGGTTGAGTAGGGTATAGATGGATGCTGATCCTAGTAGTCCGACACCATAAATGTATCCGAATTGAGGCTTTCCGGACTACACAAAACAAGTCAGTAGAAACCAAGGAGTATGTGAATGAAACATACAAAGAGTAGGAATGTTCCAAAGCAGATTATAAATAGTAAAGGACCAGCCAAGTCTGCATCATCCATTATTCGTTCGTCAACGGTACGTAGTGGATTGAGGACTGTCATTGACTTGGAACGTATATGCGAGAAGTTGATTCCAAGCTCTGAATAATTATCTTCAGGATATTATGAATCCATATAAGAGATATAAAATACCTTCTAACAGCGGTGGTTCACCCTCGAGACCACCTGTTCCAAACGCAGTCCACCACCCGCCTTGTGACTGAATATTTCCTCCATATCCAGGTCCAACACCACCCGTCTGACCTCCGTTCATCATACTCCCTTGGACACTTCCCTCCAAGCTCGACCTCCCTGGGTTGTAGAAAGAGTTCCCGACCGGACTTGGAGCATAGAATTGCAGTGGTACACCTGGTTGAGAAGCATAGTATTGGCCTTGAGAGCCACCCGCAGTTGCGTACTGCGCATTTGTGTTATCTTGCCACATTAAAGAGTAAAATTAAGAGAGTATGTATGCAAAACTAGAGTTCGAAAGAGGTCGCAACGAGAGGTTTTATGATTCAGGGTGGTCGTGTGTGGAAGACGTGGTCAAAACCTAAGAGACGTGGTAATGCTATAGTGGGCGCCTCTGCCGACAAGCGCCATGAAAAGTCGTGGTGTCTAGACGCTCATAACATCCTTTCCTTCCAACGTTTTCTTTCTCTTTGTTTTTCTCTCGATTTTGTCTTATTTTCTACTGTCATGGTGAGGGAATTCCAATAAATTATCAAGAGAATGAAACTCATTTGTTATCAATGATTTTAGCCTCAAGTGAGTATCTTTAAGACGGCGAATTTGGACGACAATTGATGGGGTCGGTTCGATTTTAGAATGAGTACATTGAAGAGCACATCAAGCGACATGGTCGTCGGTTAGATTACTTTGAGCGAAAGTAAGCATATTCCTTCATATTCCTTTGAACTTTAAACAAACCCATGTTTTCACCAGGCGTAAACGTGAAGCTCGTGAGGCGCACAAGTCTTCAGCAGTTGCACAAAAAGCTTTTGGTCTCAAAGCGAAGATTCTCCATGCTAAACGACATGCAGAAAAAGTTCAACTCAAGAAGACTCTCAAAGCTCATGACGAAAGAAATGTCAAACAGAAAGATTCCTCCGCTGCTTCTTCTGAAGCCCTTCCTGCTTTCCTTCTTGACCGAGAATCTCAAAAGGATGCTAAGGCACTCTCTACTGCAATCAAAGAAAAGAGAAAGGATAAGGCTGCGAAGTATGCTGTTCCCTTACCAAAGGTTCGAGGTATTGCAGAAGACGAGATGTTCAAAGTGATGAGGACGGGTAAGAGCAAGAAGAAAGCTTGGAAGAGGATGGTTACGAAGGCGACATTTGTTGGTGAGGGATTCACAAGAAAACCGGTGAAGATGGAGCGATTTGTTAGACCGATGGCTTTGCGGTACAAGAAGGCGAATGTTACGCATCGTGAGTCCTTTGTTGGGAAACCTTACGCTTAACGGATGATTAAAACTTGCTCTATACTATAGCTGATCTGAAGGCGACATTCCAACTTCAAATTCTTGGTGTCAAGAAGAACCCTCAATCACCGATGTACACTCAACTTGGTGTTCTCACCAAAGGAACAGTCATCGAGGTCAACGTTTCAGAACTCGGTATGGTCACTGCTGGTGGTAAAGTGGTATTCGGAAAGTATGCCCAGATCACCAATAACCCTGAAAATGATGGTTGTATCAACGCCGTCCTCTGTAAGTCATCTTCCGATTCGAACATTAGCCTGACTTCATTACTAACTCAATCCAATTTTCAGTGGTTTGAGGAGCTGAATACTTCCTCCTCTTCCTTATGTTGATTGTATGGATCATGGCCTTCTCTTATATCTCTATCGGACTTGTTTTGTGAGTGTATGCTATCAATATATGTTGTCGACTCCAACAAATCGCTCGCGACAAGCCCAAATAATTTGACAATACCCATATTTGAGATGAAAAATCAGATTCCAACTATGTCCAGTAATTACAAATAAATTATTGCACGGAAAAGCATACGATAAAAAGAAAGTCCATTGTTGTTTACAACCACATGCCCTGTTACTCCTGTAGAGTGCTCTCATCCACGATACTACTATCCACTTTCAACTGTCGGCTGTACAACTTCAACAAGATCTTCATGATCTCCTCAGTAGGCATCGTAGCATATTCATGTACGTATTGAGGAAGAGAATCTTCGAGACTGAATCCTGCTTTCTTCATGAAGAAAGGATGTCGAACATCTGGTGTTGCTTCTCCTAGTTGTCGCATTGTCAACCTCTCGATGAGACGTGTTCTTGGTTGATAGATGACGCCTCCTGATGTCTTTTTGGCCGCAGGGGTCTTTGCAGTTTCCTCTGAGCTGGGTGGTTCAATAGATGCTGCTACGAGAGATGATGGCAATGCTGGACTTGTTGGAGAAGTGGGGAGTAGTGAAGAATCATCGTCAATGGAGGTCGTAGATTGGGGATGGAATATGGTGATTGAACGCGATTTGGAATGCCCAGATGTCGGCACTAACGTCGATGATCCCGAGATGGAGCTTTTGCTGGGCTCTGGAACGAGGGGAAGGGTTCCCTTCTTCCCAATAGAGTCACCAGTCGTCTTCTTCCGCTGTGAAGCTAATGCCATAGAGCCAGATGATTGCAATGAAGTCATTGAAGTAACCGCAGTTATAGGTGTATGGATCTGGTCCATCTCTCTTGTGAACGTCTTCCGAAGGACTGTCAACCAGGAATATAACGACATGTTGAGAGTAATGTAGATATCCTCTGCATCTTTAGCACCCTCTGTCGCTTTGGCCACGAATGTACTGCTGAAATCGTAGGCAATAATTCGACTATCGCCTTCGAACGTCTCGTCACTCTTCATCCACATGTTCATAGATGGAAGACCAAAGATGGTAGCTTCACTAGCCCCCTTGACCAAAGCTACGAGCCACTCTTTGTTGTTCCCTCCCTTCTCCTTCACACTCTCAGCGAGCGAGTGACCCAAATTTGATATCTTCGAGATAGTCATGGAAGAGAAGGATAATTGAAGATCACGTTTTGGAGGTAATGTTTCGGACTCGACTCGACGGTCTAATCTCGCATGCACATCTGTCCCGATGAATTGCGCCAGCTCTGTATCCCTCATAGATCTGGGGAATACCACCAATCGGAGAATCTTGAGCTTTAAGCTCATCCTCTGAACGATAGCATGCATCAAGCCATGATCCGCTTCTTTAATACGAGTGCGTGCAGAGCTCAACATCGCATTTGCAAAGGCAGAAAGAGGCGTATCAGGTTTCGGTGCGTTTGCCATTCGGAACGCTTTGGATTCTCGAGCAGCACCCTCTCTTTGAGCTTCCAGATTCGCTTTGAACTTCGCCGCATACGACACTAACTTGGGAATTGTGCTAACGCTGATTGCTGCAACAACCTCGGATCCAGTGACAGTGAATGTCAGTCGAACAGAACGGTCTTCTTCTGCTATCTTTGTTGTCAATTGTGACCAATCATCGTATATCGTGACCTCCAATGGCTCAGCCCTATGAATCATTCAGTTGTATTCCTAAAACACGGTGTAGTAAATAATGCTTACCGATAGTATGCTAGCTTGTGGAACTCCGAATCCAATTCAATGTCGAGTGGTCCGCTTGTCATGGTAAGATCCAGCATTCTATCGGGGACACTCCCTTGCTTGACTGATGGTTTGTTTCTGTGAATTGTCTGGAACCTGAAATTGGGGACTTCTGCATGACCTGATATGTTGCCTGTGGCGGTTACGGAAAGATTTGAGACAGATAAGCTGACTTCCGACGCTCGTTCAGTAACCTTGGTGCGAACGAGAGCATCGTCAAGGTCAAGGACAACTGAGCTGATGGATTGTCCCAAGTCCACAGTAAGTTTGATCTTTCGGAAGCGAAGGAGCACAGCAGTAACAAGTTCTTGAGAGCTATTAGACTTATTGATCGGATTTTTTGCGATGGGAGAGGTGGCGACCGGTGTAGCGACACGACCATTAAGAACTGGAATTCGATCCAACCAGACCGCTTTGAAGCACAGGACATCTTGCAACCTTGAGAATCGAACACCGCCAGAAAATTCAGTATCAAGAACGACAGAAACAGAACTCGTTGATTTTCCTGTTTTTCGATTGTCAACCTTAGCAAAAGTCATGTTGAAGATGAGGTTATGAGCATCCAATCGAGCACAATCTTCACTCAAGAAACCATGCTTCAACCCGATTGTCAGTCCGCCCACGTTGCCTGTGAAATCCACGCGTCGAGCACCGGGAGAGATGTTGACCATGAACCCACCGCTATCCCAATGCAAGCCAGCAATAACGTTGACATCGGGTTGACAGGACAGCTCTAGCTTGCTCTGGTCAATGCGAAGACTCAAGGTGATTTGGAGACTGGAGACATTTTCTTTCGCAACCTCGATCCGTTTTTCAGCAGAGGGGATTGACAAAAGATCAGATGCCGAGCTTGGAGTGGCAGGAGGGGGGTCTCTTAAGGAGGTCCTCCGAAGCTGCTCTTCGATTCGTCCTACAAGCTCAGTAAGGAAAGGGAGAAGGGTTGGTCGTAATGTGTTTTGACTGGAATGGATGGTAGTCTTGAATAGTAACACCGCTGGTTCAGTTGATTGACTACGACCTGGAACCTTGCTTGCAGCAGGTGTAGCTCGATATTCCCCCCAAACAGACACCACGGGAAGATTGAACACTTCCGCTCCATGCTCTCGAGATCTATCATCGCTTGACTGTAAAGAAGGTATTGATACTGTACGGACCCTGGGTATTGCCTCTCTCGGCCCTCGACTATACATCCGGACCTTCCCACTGGCAAAAGTCAGCGACGCGAGAATATTGGAGGTGAGTATTGCATTGTAATCAGCCTCAATATGTGCAGCAACAGGAGATTGTGGCGTGATTGGGGTCTCGCTGCGAGGGATTGAGCTTGTCAATCGTGCAACTCGCTCTTTACCCTGACGATAGACGTCTATGAGAGAGGTGACGTAGTCGGGGATAGACGAGTCAATGTCCAAGATAAATCCATCTACGTCGGCTTTGATTCGGATTCGCCTGGATCCACTTGAACGCTCGGATCTGAGTTGAGCGGTCATCTCTGGGTAGACCAGTCTGTTGCGAGTCGAATGATTTTCACCCGAGAAGTGTTTAGGAGAGGATTGCTGGAACCTGAAATCTTTTCAGCTATGCAAATACTATGAACAGCACCAAGTTCACTTACGATGAAATGAATTGGAACGAGAACCCTCTCATAGTTGCTTGTCCACTCTCTCCTCTCTGTGTACCGAAGTCGATAGACTTGATAGAGAAAAGGAAAGCTCGCACAGAAGACTCGTCGCGACTGGCAGTGTTTGGGAGTTGAAGGTCCGAATTGAACGTCAAAGGGAAGGCGATACCAATACTCTTGACGTTCAAATTGATGGAATAGTCTGCCAGTAGGGATGCCCTTTCTGGCTGTGTATCTCCAAGTTTGACATCAAATGTCTTCATGATATTGCGAGTTTTCTCCTTGAATTCTGCAAGTTCGCTTGCCCTTTTCTCTTTTCGTGTCGAAATCTCGGCCTGGGGGGAGTGAGCATTGAACCGATTAACAAAGACATATCTCATACCTGAAGGTGGTCGACATAGTCCCCAAGTTCTGCTATGGAACTAGGTTGCATGACTGCGTGAATCTTTGTAAAAGAGATGTCAAGGAACTTCTCATCTTGACTCGGGCCTCGATGTTCCATTCGCGCTTTGAAGTCAACATTGACAAAGGCCGAACGGCGTTCAAATGAAGTCGGTTCTTTTGAAATATACTTGAACTGAGGTGCCAATGACAAGGCAAGATCAGTGAGATTGATCCGCCATCTTGAGCCCTTCTCGCTGCTAACGGCACCACCAATATCTTTGCACTCGAGGAATAAAGTGGAGGAATGTCCTTCCAAACCGATGCTGAAACCGGAGAGTTTAAACAGCACGTCATAATTGAGAGGGGAAGAAGTTTTATCATTTTTCTTTGGCGTCTGAGGCGTTGCATTCTTGTGACGAGTTTCTGCGATCAGTGTGAATAAATCATTGAAATCTTGACCAAACTTCTGCTGTACAGAAAGCAGCGTGTCCCAGTGTGACGGTTTTACCGTAAAGCGGAAAAACTCCACAAGAGCCATTGCACGAATCCGTGTTCCATCATGATGACCTGTCATGGATATAGTAGGGACATCCATTTTGACGCGGATATCTGCTGCGATCCCCTCAGGAGTACGAGAGGTGATACTAACCCGTTGGCTACCAAGCTGCACGCCGAATTCATGGGATCCTTTCCGGGTCGAGCTGGGACTAGTCAAGTATGCAACGCTCTGCAAGATCTCGTATGAAATCCAGATGCCATGCATGACCTGTAGAGATATCCTGAATGTGGAAACCGACGTTGTGACTTGGATAGATAGGCTGGAGGAGGGCTGCTCCGATCTCCCGGAAGACACTGATGGTTGTTTCCTTTGCGTGTGTTTCAAATCCGAGATCAAAGCACGTATCGTAGCATTGAATGCAGGCAAGTAATCAGCCTGCCAATCCTGTGCGAATCGGTATAACCTCATAGCGCTGCGAGGAACATTTAAGTGCAATCCTGAGATGCCTACAGCAAGACGTATTGATCGTCTGGTTTGACGATCTTGCCTTCCTGTAAGGCTTAATCTACCGTCGGTGATGGTGAATGAAGCAAGAACCGAATACTCCCCGATCTTCGACATCTCTGCCGCTGAACAGGCCTGAAGTCTCATCTCCGAATATGTCACTGTATGGTTCGTTGAAACATCAGGGGATGCACCCACTCCCGATGGAATAGTTGCCAGAATTGATGAAGTATAGGCGACCTTGCTGAGTCGATATTCAATGACCAAAGTTTCAGCTGCAGCTTTGAATCGGAAAGAATTCATGGCGAAAGTCGTCTCCACATAAATTGGCAGGAGTTGACTTGCTGTTGGAGATGGAGGACTGTGTACGTCCAGGAATTTAGGAGAAGGAGATCGAGACTGAGTACAGAATTTGACGACCCTCACCGCAGCCTGAGCATAATGCAATATTTGTGGGAGGATAGATAATGCAACATCTCCGATCGACATATAGAGTGATATTCGACGAACTGTGCGACCATTGACCATGGGGGATTGAATAGGAGATACGAATTTTGCATTAGGCTGCCATTCCACAGATTGCAGTAATGCATCCGTAGAGAAACATCGCGTAGATAAGCTGCTACTTGTATGAGATGCCGAATGAATGATGGATAGACGGAAGTGTTGAACGCCAAAATGTAACGAATCCACAGGTAAGGATCCCTTGACTGCATTTTTGTTGGTCTTCTTGTCCGACATGAACAACTCAGAGAGCAGAGAATTCGCCTTCGAAGCAAACAACGGGAAGTCCATATCAACTCCAGATTGCATCAGCTGATCTTCCACTAGAGTTCTCACTTCGTCGAGTGGCACAGAATCGGATGAATCTTGAGGAAGGTCGGGGAGAGATAGACGCTCACGAGCAACAAGATAGCGCAAGCAATTTCTCAAGTACACAAGAAACCTGAAAATCACGTCCGTTCGGAGTTGATGGGGTTTACCGCATTGAATCAAATACGAAGGTTGAATGGTCGATAACGGGTCAACGATGACCTTGTCTCGAGATAAACTGAGTACTTGGAATATGATTTGTTGGTCAAGGCGAGGTGTCGATTTCGTGAATCGATTGAAAGTTGACGAGAGCTCCGCGGTCCATGTTGCTGATGCAACACCAACGGCTGCCACTAGATTCGGTGCGCTGTGGTCGACATGTGTTTGGATATCGTCTAGCGTGACAACTACTTTACGGCCAACGATAGAGAATGCATTTGTGCCCGACAGTTCGATAGACAATGGATTGGCACGTTCTCCATTGATGGAATCCGCACTGTAGAGCCCACTTTTTAGCGAAGAGAAAGATGAAACCAGCGTGAGACTGCTATCACTTCCAAGACCTGACTTAGAACAACCAGTAAGTAGCAGCCCATCAAGCGCTAGGGAGCATGTCGTTATCACTTCCGATCTTGTCACTGACTCCTTGCCAAAGGTGGCATCCTTGAGAGAATCGAACGTGACCAAGACTGCCGATTGTGCGAGAGTCAAATGTGCACCGGAAAGTTGGATGTCGAAGACGGAAATTTGCTTTGGAGGACTGGTAGAGGCGAATGTTTGGATATGGCTTGCCATTATTGCGTCGAAACGCAACTCAGGGCTCAGTTGCTATAAAGTAAAACATCAGTGTACGATTGCAGGGGGGAAATTAGTCGACGCACATGTGCGGTAAGGTCCTTCAAGAATGCATCACAGGATGGCAACGCAAGAGGCGTTAGGTAGAGGTTGATAGTCCGAACACTTCTGAAGTGAAATATGGTAGCGTCAACATCTTCACCCACATCCTCAAGGGCTTGTACGGCGAAATCAGTGGCTCCCACCCGTCTTCGCATATGTTGTTCGTGTCGTATGTGGGCACCATCGACGAAGCGGTCTTTCGTCAAACGATAAGGTGAACCGTTCCAATAGGAAGGCCTGTCCAGATATTGGACGCCATAATGTGCGGATAGCTTCATATTATTGGCTACAAGAACAGAGGGCTCTTGAGCAGGGTCTGCCACGAATGAGATATCAGATTGTGACCACGACTAGAAAACTGAACGTACGATAAGAAGCGTTCGAATCGCTATCCGAGTCGTATTCACTGGAGTCCCCATTGTCGGATTCGTCCCCGCTAGACATACTATCATTATCGTACTCCACTGCGATTGTGTGAGGTGGAGGTCTCAGTTGACTAACAAAAAATTTAGATATCTGAAGAACAGAGATAGACAAAAACCTACGCTAGACGCGCATCCCGAACAGAATCTGGAATCGTTTCCTCTGGCTCAGACTCAGAAAGACCAGGCATCTGTGGACTGGCAAACTGTGCCGCAGGTTGTTCAACATTGTTGCGCCTCGCGTGGATCCCGGGGCCAGGTCTGAATATTGGAACACGTAACTGGGGAAGAAATAGGTCAGTGTCTATCAACCCTCGGCCTGTAAGAATACAGATGCTTAGGTTAGTGAGAGGAGACTTAAACAAACATGCGCACATACCTGAGCCCAATATGTTGTTCTCCTCCGCACTCCCAGGGTCATACAAGAATTTGACTCTCCCCGTCACGACGTCATGATGTTCGACAAACTCTCTTTGAATCCGAGCTTTCTCTCGCCATCCGGGAGGTGCAGAGTAAATGTCGATATTCGCATCGGCTTCGAATGCTACAGCTTCAAACCAAGTATTATGAGCTGTTTGTGAAGCTAACAGCAACTTGGCAGAAATGTCTGGGACTCGGAGGCTGGTGACTTTCTTGTGGTACTTTCCTGGCCAATCATTACTATCCAACCGAAGTCCATGGTTTAGACTAAGTTCTGCGGAAGCATCCCCAGCGTTCCAAACCACGTTTAAGGCGTCCAAAGCAATCTTGACAAAGGTGACTAGAAAATGAACGACGCCGAATATTAGAAAGTAATCTCAAGATTTTTCATCAGATTTTCTTACCATCTGGGTCTGCCGGGAGCGCATATTCAGCAGCAGGGGAATTCAAAGGATCACTGAAGTTCAACTTGAACGCAGTACTAGCTGCTAGCAATATCCGAGCTTCTGCAGCTGAAAGAACAGCTTTGACGGCTCCGACATGTATTTCCCAGATGCAAACATATGTTGTTGTATGAGGTTGTGCCCCAAATAGACGATGTGCGGTAATGTCCAACCCTATCGGAAAGGAAATGAGTTCGATGTTGATTGGAATGGAAAAATCCGCTACCGTCGATGACAAACGTCTCCTTCTCATTCCACTCGGAAGCCCCAGTTGACCACAGCTTCTCCAAACAACGATCTTGTATTCGCCCAGACATAGTATCTGCATTGAGTGACATATCTACATTGCAAATTAGATATGCATCTCAATTGCTGACTGTCTTAGCAAAGTGTGAAAACAGAGCAACGTACCCATGTAATACTCGTGAGTTCGAAGGCAAAGTTGCAAAGCCGGGAATGCCAAGATGAGTGATGCTCCGATGTCTATTTCGTCCAAGTTATAGGCTTCATTTAAGTTGTAAGCTTCGTAACCTGGAAGGCCTGCAGGAATGACCATTAAACCTGAGTTGAGAGCTAAAGTCAAGTCAACATGCATAGCGTTGGACTAATGGGAAGGATTAGACAAAAGAGAGGCAATGGAAAGGAAGATGCGTACGGCGCCTTCGCGATATTGAAGGTCAATAGGATCACCAACGGGGAGGCCAGATTGTCGTTTTTGCAGGTATTCATTCAGCGTCGAGAAATGAGTGAATGACCCGAAATAGTTGTCCCTCAGAATCATGAAGTGTCGAATCGTCCATCCGCAGGCTTTGTACACCACGTCTGAAGCCTATTCAAGGGTGACACATAAGTGAGTGAATATCTGGAGATTGAATATAACATAGGCAGATGGATGCTCACAGAAAAGTTCAACCTCAACTGATCAATATGTTCCGAATGAACCTCTGCGAAATATCGATACGATGCATCTAACTCCAGTCGTCCAATACGCCCAATATCACTCCTATGCGGAGTTGGATATAAACTATGAGTATTCCAACGAGGCAAAGTCAATGATACTGAGATATCAGGTGCGTCAATCCAAAATGACACTTCTGTGAAAGCCGGTCGGTATTTGTTCAATGGAATGATCACACCATTCTGGAAATGATTTCCTCGAAGGATGAGCAGGGCTGTAAGACGTCAGTTCCGCTGGACTGGTACGGTTAGAGGAATTGACAGGCATACCATTCTCGTCTTTGATGAGAGGTTTATCGATGATGTTTTGGTCGTTGACATACGTATTGATCTCATACCCTTGCATATCCAGATCCAAAGCGTAAACCATTGGGATAAACTTGTTATAATCTGTTGGTGGACCTGAACTCCAATCCCTACCCAAGTCAGTGAACATATTGATGTGATCTCTGAGCAACCAAAATGAAGGTCGACGAAGGGATACGCTGAATGTCCATTTACGTTCGTCGCGCCAGCGAAGCGGGGATGGAAGATCGCAATGAACCTTTGTGTGATATTTAATCTCCAACTCCCAAAAAGCAATGAAACCAAGAAAAACATACCCGACAAGAATCAGCAGTGAGCAACTTTATATCATTCAAACTCGAGGTCACCGAAACAGTATCAAGATGGACTTCCAACGAAGGTTCATAACCGAGTGGACTAGCTACCATCGGCATGAGATAGCTAATCGTTGAACTATCCCCCGCTTTAACATGGATTGAAGCGGCTTCTCGTGTTCTTGGTCTATCCGGAACGATGACTTTGCCATCCCATTGCCAGTTCTAATCATGTTGAATGTTCAGTAGAGTGAGTAGCATGTATAGTTACACACCTTGGAAGCCTCGCGGAATGGTATCTGGAGAGTAACACCGTCACGAAGTTCGATGAACAACTTCATACTGGTCCATACACGTGTATCTCCAGGTCTGAGTGGGGAACGAGGTTCAACAGTGGTATGCTGGGATGGGAAAAATGCTTGTTGCAATTCCGTCCTGAACAGCACAATAATCAATTACTGAAGCAATGAAAAATATGGAATGGAAGCAATTTACCGTTGTCTGTCAGCCCAAGGTCCATACCGAATAAAGCCTCCATTGACGACGATTTCGACACCCCATTCGGGAGGTAAATCGCCATTCCCGATGTCCAAAGGATCCAGGGGGTTGATCTCGATATATTCCTGTTGAGGGGTAGGGACTGTCCCAACGGCGTCAGCATAATATACTAATTCCAACACTGGCGTTTCAAGGATTTTGCGTTCTTTGGCATACTCTTGTTGATCTTCGTCCCCGCTAGTACTTCGGTTTAGATTATCATTAGCTGCTTTTTCTGGAACTTTGCTCCGCCGACTGTTGTAAGAATGGCTGAATGGATTCAGGTTCGTAGCCCGATGATGATGATAATGGTAAGAAGAAGGATTGAATTTGTACAATTTGAGCTGGCGCCAGAGCTTCTGGAACATTGGGAAAGAGAGGTATGAGAACTGTTGGCGATGATTCCGTACACGTATCTCATCGTGGTAGAGCTTTCCTTCGTTCTGCATGCTATTCCGATGGTCTTCATTTTCAAGCAGGTGCAAAGATGCATTCTGGAATGTGAGGTTGAGAAGTGTTTTGTAGAGGTCGTATTTGGAACGAGACTGTGGGCAATGAGTGAGGTGAGTAGTAAGAGATCGGTGAATGACTTACGGGAACAACACCATAAGTTCCCGATGCTCTATTGAACTCCGCCACGAACAGGCTCTTTGTCGAAGCGTTGCCACAAGTGATGGCTCCTCGGCTGACCTCGATACTGACAGGTAATAGCTCTTTCGGATCCAAGTTAGGTAACTGACTTGATAACCAAGAACAAGCTTGTTTCACAAAGGCTGGTGTTCGCTCTTGGAGAGAAGATAAGATCGAGGCTGGAGGAGCGAATAGAGATGCTGTATGTGGCTCGTCAAGTAAGACAGGACCGGGAAATGAGGGACAAGATGGAACAAACATACATTGGGGGACAACCGAAGTACGGCTGAACATCTTCAACAACGAAGCCCTCCCGCCCCCTCCACCAGCTGTATTCCTAGGGCCTGTACCATCGAAAGGGTATTCTTGTGTATCATGAGGAACGAAGGATTCCATTGAAGATATTATATTATCGTATGCTGCTGTTCTGTTGTAGCAGAACCATTCCAAACCTTGGAGGGATACATGTATTCGACATGACAGTGGACGTTTTGGTTTCACTGTGTCTGTGTTAGACGAGTAATGCGATAGTTACGCTCGTGAAAGCTACTGACCACCACGACCGTCAGACATTAACTGAGCATGAGCCAAATCATCTTCTTGAGCAGGTGAACGAATCCAATAACGCCAGCTTATTTGTCCTTTGACTATTCTTATAGTTTGATTACTTGAATGGTAGCGTAAACCTTTGAAGAGTATACTTCCATTGAGAAGAGAGAAATGGATTGAATCTGTGGAAGTACAGGCCGCGGATGATTAGCTGCTTGCGCGAAGTATAGGTCTCAGATTTCAACTCACCGATAGCTAGCCAAACGCTTGATTCTCCTTGGCCCCAGAAAGCTAACCTAAATAAAACTCCAACCAGGTATCCTATAATACGATTCCAATAAAAGAGGTAGATGATAGTAACTCCGACTATGCTGATGCATACACCCAACAGCACCGTGTTCAACATTGCTCCAATAGCAAACTCACTGCTATTTTATAGGTGGTACGGATGTTTCGATCAAAGCATGTTCATGCGAATCGATGAATGAAAAGCAGAGAGATTGATTGACTCAGAATAATGAGGAGGAACAGGGAGGATGAGGACCAAATTGCAACTTCGTCCGGAGAACGAGCCAAAATGGAAATGTCACGTTTTGATTTTGATTTACTGCGTCAAAGTCAAAGAAGAGTACTGGCAATACCGTAACTCTTCCCTTCCTCTTCTTGTCCTCCTGCTACTCACAGCTAACTCATAAAGAAGAATGCTTAACTCCTTGAAGTTGAATTCTCTCTCTGGCAGATATTAGAGCTATCTCGTGTACAGCCGACTACCCCCAAAACGAACATTCTAGATGTGTCCACGTCAGTTCAGAACGAGCTCCTGGATAGGCCACGTTCATCCCAAACCTCTGCGCTATTGAAACTTGTCTTTTTACTACCACTACCACTGCCACCACTGTGCACTCAGAGTACACCATCTCAATCATCTTTTACTTTCTATCGGGCTCAGGTCATATGCCGGAAAAAGTCCTACTTTCGTCTATTCGCTCTCTCACATTCTATAAAGACTCTGTAACCGAAGCCAGAAGGACAAACCCTATACAACAGTTGAAATGCATCGGTGGAAAAGCTTGCAAGATATATCAACCGGATGTAGTCAGGTGTTTCAATGTTGGCGGACAGGGTGTTGACGTAGATTGGAAAGTCAGTTTGTTTGCATGAAGCCTTCATTTGCGATGTACTAACATCTTTTGGTAGTGCGAAGCGGATCTACCAGATTCGCTACGTTTTGGACGAGTCGAAGTATCTTGTGAAGGTTGGTCACGCCCTGGAGATCCCTATGTCTTGAAAGGATCCTGCGGACTCGAATACCGACTCGTCGAAGTGCCTCCAGAGTTACGACCCGGACGAACATATGAAACCAGCTATGTACCTAATAAATTGAAATCATGGTATAGATGTAAGTCCAACTTTTCCTCTTCTTTAAACCCCGTGCTGAGATATTCTCGCTTTCGTTTAGCTATATCCGACGATCCAGCAGGTCTCGTCTTTGGAATAATATGGACTGCCGTATTACTCTGGATCCTTTATACATTCTTGAAGTCGTGCCTTGGTGGGCCTGCTCGTCCAAATAATAGTAACACCGGTAGGCCCTCTGGACCTCGACCATCGTCCGGCGGAGGTCCAGGATCTGGCTTCTTCTCGGGAGGGAACCAACATGATTCACCCCCTCCTTACACAAAGTATGCACCACAATCTGGTACTGACGGAGGTTGGGCGCCTGGTTTCTGGAGTGGAGCTGCATTGGGAGGTCTGGGAACATATTTGTTTAGCCAACGGAATGAAAGAGATCGAAGGTTGTATGATTGGGAACAGGAGAGATTGGCCCGAGAAGCAGCTCGAAGGTCATGGTGGCAGCCATCCTCGTACTATACCTCCTTCACCAGTGGTCGTAGTGGGGGTGGGGGCAGATACGAGTATGATGATCGAGGAGAAGGGTCATCATCTGAGCACTTAGGGAATATGAGGAGGAGTACTGGACTAGGGGGCTCCAACGTTCGATAACTAAATTACTGGTACTATTCATGATGTGGACAATGTATTACTGGTACATGTATAGTGATATCTGTAGGATTTAATGTTCAGTTGCTACTGCTAGCCTTTCTGAAATGACGATGAGTCCTGCGACCTGCTTTACAGAACTCACATGCCAGTGAATACAAGTTTAATTTATACTATGTCCCCGGATCGTTTTTTCTACAAAAGAGATTCTCGAAGTGAATGAAAGTTTTATTTTGCATCTTACACACCGAATTCAAAAATTTCCGATGAAGACAGAACGATGGAACATTGTCATGTGCATTAAGAGGGAATCGAACCCCCGGCGGGTCGAGCTTTGTCGAATGGCAACGACCCAGGTTACCACTACCCCATTAATGCATAAGTTAGAAGCAGTGCAGCAATATACATCACAGGCTAAGGCAAAGATTTGGAGGCTCATCCAAATCCCCCCGTTGAAGAAAGTTACATTTGTGAGTGATTTACCCGGAGTTTTCACTCATTTTATATAGATAAATAGATTTTCTCGTATTTCTCGTAAATGGGATGAATTATTGACGACCTTGGGATTTTTCATTGCGTCCTAACGGATGGATTCCTGGATGTACTGTACTCGTATACGAACGATTGAAAGTCACGTCGGAGTCGTCGACAAGCGGCCACGTCACACATCACGGGACAGTGGCTGGACATGATTACGTACTCGGGCAGAAAATTGATCCAGCTCCAATTTTAGCAATTCTCTGAACTTCAGATTGTTTGTGATCACCAACCGCGATGTCGGACGAGCAAGAGCCTCCACGAGATCTGAACGTAGGCATCTTAGGTAGGTTTTATATCTCAAAATCACTGTTGCTTTCTGACTTATCACTATTCTCAGCTTTGCAAGGCGCTTTCGCCGAGCACCAGGTTATGCTCAAGAAGCTAAACCTCAGGCATAGAATCGTGATCATATTGGTACGAACGCAAGAGGATTTGGCAAAGTGCGATGCTTTGATTATACCTGGAGGAGGTTTGTTTTCTATATCATCGTTTCTCGTCCTTGGAAAGGCAATATCTCATTTACTCCTTCGGGGATATCTTTTGGTAGAATCCACCACCATTGCTCTACTTGCAAGATTGGCCGGCTTACTTGATCCTCTTCATGAGTTCAAGAAGACAAAACCGATATGGGGAACATGTGCTGGTGCTATATTGTTAGCTGAATCCGTGGAAAATGCCAAGAAAGGTGGTCAAGAGCTACTCAATGCCATCTCAATCTCGATAACTCGTAACGGTTGGGGATCACAGGTTTGCACAACTGCTGGTGTTGTATCACGTTGCACTCAAAGCTTACACTACTGCTCATCAGATTGAATCGTTTGAAGCACCTTTAGAGGTCGAAGGTTTAAGAGAGTCAGAACGACCTTTCCACGGTATTTTTATCCGCGCTCCGGTAGGTCACGATGATACTAAAGACCGCTAAGCAAAGAAAATCTTTATGGAAATTCCTCTCATCTTCATAGGTCATCTTATCCCTCAATACCTCTCTCACCGGTGAACCCATACAAATCATTTCTCGTATATCAACTGGGCTTCTTCCATCTTCCCAAACAGTTGTTCCAACTGATGAGGATGACACTGATCCTCGAGATCCAAGAACAATTGTCGCCTTGAAACAAGGTCGTCATTTATTGACCACTTTCCATCCTGAATTGACGAAGGATAACAGGTTCCATGAGTATTTTGTTACTCAATGTGTCATACCTTCTTTGCGCGATCATGCATGATGCGCAATAGTGTGTACGATGACAAGGAGAATGTTTGTATCTAGCCCTCAATACCATGAGAAATGTCTTGATTAGCATATTATTTTTATCATTCATGTAGCTCTTCATTTGTCTTGGTATAGTCCAGATTGCTCCATGTAACACAGGAATGACACTCTAAACTGCTGTGAAATATTGTCATATCATTGTAGTCCATTGCATGTAACGAGTCCTACCCGACTCGCATTATAATACAGGATAAAAGAAATCGTTATGAAACGTAACCAAGAAATATCGTACATTGTACAAAGTCCAATCCAAGAACCACGAGTGACTTCCAATGGAACCGAAAGACAAGCTTAAGCCGCAATGTGAACTGCCTCAGCGATAGTATCTCTCAAAGCAGGAATAGACGGGGAGAAGAAGTATTCTCCGCCACGAGGAACGACCCATTCCTGAGGGAACTTGAGCTCGTTGGTTGGGTTGTTAGGGTCAGAGCCAACCATCTCTCGCAAAGTGGGGTCAGTGTTTGATTGTCCAATGATAGGGTCCAATCCTGGCTTAGTCACACCAGCCCGACTAAGGAAGGTTTCCTGGTTTGCCCAAGCTAAACGACAACGATTCAGTTGAATATAGACACAGAGGTAAAACTAAGCTTTTTCGACTTACACTTCTGAAGGAACTGGAATCCGTTCGCAAGAGTGCTCTGATAACTAACGAAGAGAAGACCGCGACCGTTCTGAGTCTTCTTTTCTTTCTTCTCGAGCTCCGTAAGCTCTGGTCCAAATTGAACACCTCGTCGAATGATACGATTCTTAGCAACATCGGCACCAAAGGCTTGTTTCAAATCGTTACGAGGGTTGGTCTTTCGGACATGAGCCGCGAATGGACAACGGGTTTGACTTGTAAAGTCAGTAGAATCGGCGGTGTAGTTGAAGGAGTTGTTACGTTGAGAGTCGGCACCGAGAGCAGGGTCGTCTTTGAGAGGGGCCAAGTCCAATGGAGCACCTGATCATACATCGCCAGTATCAGATCCACTTCTGGGAATCTAGTAACTTTACGGAGACTAATAACATACCTGACTTCCAGCGACCGACCAACCTTGCACCTAAGAACTCACTACCTTCCTTGGGAGTAAGCCCGGGAAGTTGGACCGGATTCTTCTCCAAAAACTCGTTAAACTCAGGAACGAGTTGGAACAGGTATCGGAAAGCGAGGAAACTGCCATCGAGAGTCCACGAAGGACGTGATCCCACTGGGACAGAGTCACCGTCACGACCAAGAAGGATGACACCTGGTTGAACTTGATCTGGAGCGCCGGGAGGTGGTGCACTATCGAAACCTTGAACAGAAGGGTTCGAGATACCGTCCAAAAATCCAAAACTAAACACACAACAAATTCAACTGGAGTCACAGGTAATATTTGAAATAAATACGGACTGCTCATGACCAGATTCCTTGTCAGGTCGAACGTCGCCAACGATACGAAGGACTTCATGAATGGTAGCATCATGAGCTCCAACCTTGAAGATTTGTTCAACTTGTCGAACTCTCTTGCTCACAGTTGCATGGCAGTCTCCAGAGAGGAAGATAATGCCATGAACGGGATTCTTGAAAGCAGGGACCCAGTTAGGATCGAATTTGGAGTTCGCAGTTGTACCAGCATCCCCAAGGGCTTGAGCATCGGCCAACATTCCAGCTTTGAATCCAGCATCTTGGACATCATCAGTAAGACCCATCTATATGCAGGAATGAGTATCAACTTTTATATTGTCAGGTGAGATCAGAAGACGTCTCACCTTTGTCAAGCCGCTCTGAGAGAAGGCGATGTTCAAGCCCGAGATCTCGACGAGACCAGGCTTCTTAGACTGCTTATGGTTGGCAATGGTATCTCTGTCCTTCAAGACTTGGGCAGTCGAAGTAACGAGGGGAACGAGGTGTGTAAGTTGGCTCCTGAAAGCACTGACATCGTCGGAGATCTGGAAGAAAATGTATGTTTCAGTCTTCTTGGGCAATCCAGAGCTATGGGTTGATAATGGTCAGTACGTTGGAATGCGATAAAAAAATTGACACTCACAGAATATCGCCTTGGATATTTTGGGGGTCGATGGGAGAGGGAGTTGCGGTAGACATGTCTGAATGGACTAGAAGGGAATTGTGAGTTAGCATTTCTCGTCAAGTCCGTGTTTATATACCTACATCCTCTCCAGTGTTATGTAACGGACATCCGGCCATTTGGACTATTCGATCATGACACTCCCGACTCCGAGTAGCTCGCGGAGCATGTTGCTTTCGTGCAACCTTGTAAGTTAGCGGCTAAAACCCCGTGTAGTCAAATGATTTCCTGTGTTCGAGAAGGGCGCTGACTATGTGGGGTTCGGACCATTCATTCTGTGAATATGCGCAGATTGAGGGATCTCTGAAGATTTAGTACGTTTAATTTCTGACTCTTCGGATAAATGAAATGAATGATGACTGAAAACATGTATCAAGCCGCCGCAGAGTGTGAATGATACGCACCGCAATGCAAAGTAACAGTAGTGCATTACCAAGTGGCACCAGGTAGCCCTATAGCGGGGGTCATTGTCGTCCCGACTAGACAATGCGTAACCCCTCCCTAGTCGGAAGATCGAAGTCTCCATTGTCCGTCTCCAACGTCAGGGTCCGATATATGACGGATAATTGTTAAGACCCCTCCAACAGGACGGAGAATTCGTAAAAACTCAATTCATTCCTATGCGAATGGAGGAAGACTGCACTGTTGACATAAAATGATGTCGGTCAGGCTGGCCGGTCTGTGAAAATTTCGTCCAATGATTTTCAGACGGAAAACAGCAAAGAATATAAAATGCGTACAAATAGGCTTCAAGTTGGAGGGTGAATAAAACGATTCCTCCGATTCCGATGCCGCTGCAGGTACGAACCTTATTAATGGGACTTGCACGTGATCGCGACTTGACACAACAACACCGATTTTGGCACACTGAAGCAGCCAAAAGCCAAAAATCTATTATTGATACAGTAAATCCAGATCCTGGAGAAATAAATCGAACATGACTGTGCAAATGTCAGCACTCAATGAACATGGGCGCATGAAAGAAACAACAAACCTAGCTGCCTCGGTCTTCATTCATAGAATCTGGGCCAGACAATCAAATATGTGACCACGAGATCAGTACAATTAAGACGGGCAACCTCCACACATTCCATGAGCGCAGCCCCAGCAACTGGCCACTCCAACACCGAAGGTTCTCAAAATCAGAGAAATGACGCTGACAACTCCTTCGCCAAGCACGAATCCACTAGCGATGATAATGAGTCTGATTCCACCATTCTCCTTCCCGACTTTCCGGTAGTATATATATTCAACGACTCCCCCTATCAATCGAGCGATTGAGAATGAAGGAGTGTTCAAAAAACCTATGGCAAATGCCACTCCCGACGGTATCCATTTTGCATACCATCGTTGACGTTGAGAGGCGTACGTTTTTATAGCTGATACCAGGCCGAAGAAGAGCCCAAAGGCCAGCATGAACACGTTACTTTTCTCTGGAAGGTCTCCATCACCTATTGCCACAGCTAGTGAATCAGAACACGTTCATTATCAAATGGTAAGACGTGACATACGAAGTAAACGCGCAAGGCCTAACCAAACGTATGCAGTCGGCGCCGGGAAGGAAGGTCCAGGGATTTGATATGCCCTATTGTAGAGCGTATAGGCAGTGGTGGTGACAATAATTGAAAGGAATGACCCGATGAGTTGCCCGTAAAACTGCGCACGAGGTGAAGCTCTAATGAGATGCCCAGTCTTTAGATCTTGCATAAGATCACCCGCTCTGTCAAAATAACATGTAAGTAAACCTAATGCTAAGATCAAGGGAATAGTAAGGGACTGACTGTTGAGCACCTGCCTCCGCCACGCCGCCGGCAATGATGTTCGCAACAACGTTTCCTGGTTGGATCCAAGCAAACAAAAGTTGACTGATCTTTCCAAGTCCGCTAACGGGATTCAAGTCGGTTTCACCCAATGCCCGAACACTGACACACCAAAATCAACACGTCGAATTCGCATGATGAAGGGATTCACATACCCAAGCACACTGAGCAGCCCGCCCATAACAAAGCCAACTAATGTAGCCCAAGGTTTGATACCTTCATTTCCAAACACCATCCAAACGAGTATGGTTCCAAAAACCACGCTACCCGAAAGCCCCCATATTACCCACTTCATAGGAACTAATCTATCATCAGGTTCTACTTCTTTGTCTTCCTTGTCTTCTTCATCTTCGAGAGATATTGAGCATCTCAACAGCTTTTTGTAAACGATCTCGCTGATTACAGGACCGAGTGAAACCAAACTGTCAGAACACATAATCGCGAGGGATGTCCAAAGAATCCAACCGCGAGCACCACTCGTCATGTCTCCAACCGGACCTGGTGCCCATCCGGCATGCTTGGATATTGGCGAGAGGATGCCCCATCCAACGAGCATACCCTGCATATGTCCTAATAATTAGTGACTATTCCAGTAATATGTTATAAGATACACTAACAAGATTCATGCTCAAAGTAGTGGGAAATCCCATAATAATGCCTAATTGAAAATATTGGTGTCAATCATCGCATTTAGAGTGACACTGTATGAAGAAACGGACCTTGCCCAATGTAGGAAAGACTGGGAGTGAACGTCCATAACCACTGTTTGGCCAGATAGTTTCCAAAGAGCGGTACTGAGAATATCACTGGGAAGAAGTATGCGCCTAACTATTGGAGTTCAGGACCAATCATTTGAATTGAATCGTAGTGGCTAGAACTTACTGTCGTAATACCTGATGCAAGGAAGCTCCAAGTGAGGGATGACCATCCTTCGGGTTCAGGTTTCGCAGCTTCATGGAGACGTTCTAGTTCAGTCGGTTCAACTGGCGAAAGTTCATCATTTAACGTCTCCTCTGTATCAAGCTCCGTATATCCTCTTCGTTGGCGCAACGTCGTATCTGGTGGTGGAAGTTCATGCAAAACTGAGATTAATTGAGCTGTAGCAGTTCCGGAAGGAAAAGCGAGTTGTTCTTCTATGATCTAAAGAAGTAATGTTCTTTAACCTTCGCAAAGAATCCATGCATATATGCACTTACCACTTGTTTGCGAATTGGAGGAGACAAGAACACGCTATGGATAGCCAATTTTATAGACAAACAACAACTCCACATCAACATAATATACTCACCCAAAGAATGCCACAGCACAAGACCATCCGACACTAGCGATCCACGATAGATGCACGGGAGGTGTACCATCTCTGTCCTCTTCCAACAATCCCAACGCAGGAAGAATACCGACGAAACCTGCCGCAAGGGGCATCTATTGTCATTAAAATGAGAGCAGATAAAAGTCAATACTGGAAGGATGCATACAGTTCCAGTCGCAACAGCGGTAGTTTGAAGAACAATATTCTCCTGAGCGGTGATTGGTGTAGGAAGGAATTTAGACATGAGATAACCTATCAGCGCAGACTGAAGAGACATCCTGTAGAATGGCTCAATACGTCTCCATTAACCTTTTGACGAAAAGACGTACATAGATATCCATCCGGTTTGCAAACCGAAGTAAAGATTCGTGAAACATAACAAGCATCCTATGATTAAACCTAGAGCGACGGCTCGAAACTAAAATGGGGTCATGTTCATCTTATGAGACTCATTATATAAAAGACCATAGCAAGTAAACACATACAGTGAATTCCTTCTGTCCATCCTGATCCACCTGGTGAACAGTCGACTGTCCCCGTCTACCGAACCATCTGCGATACTCTGGTTAAATTGATAGCAACAGAACGTGACACACGTGCAAACCTAAAGACCGATTGAAATGTCATCTAGTAGTATAAACGCATTTACAGATGCTCTATACGAGCAGAAGGACCTCCTTGAAGTTAGCGATTGGGAGGAGAGAGCTTGAGGACAGTCCAACGTCCATAACCCGCGGCTTACCACCTTAAGCAAGCGTCTACAAGCTGACTAAAGGTAGCTGATTCAGCAGACATCAACTAACGCCAAAAACATTATGCTGATAAGGTAGGCGTCGTGCAAAGTCGACCACCCTTTATGTCAGCAGACGCCCCAATGCGTGATTTTTTGGTTACATCTCGTTGTAAATCTATCTACATCTTCAATACAGACATTTTTGAGATTCAAAAACCATGAATCTCTAGATAATTAGATGCTTTTAATTTTTATGGTTTTCGATTTGCGTTTTTGTGAGAGTTTGAAATGTAAATAGATTTTGAACAACATTTTCGGTAAAGAATACTTATCACAATGCTAGTGCACGTTGTGGTAGAGTGAGAAAGCTCACTCATCGAAACTGATTTTTTTCACTTTTCTTATTTAGGTCAGTCATCACACCAGAAGAAGCAAGTTAAATATTCAAGCACCCTTCAAACTCAATGACAAACTTTCACCTTCAACCATGACCTCAATCTACTTCAAGATGCCTTAATTTCTTCAAGCACTTATGACTGCAAGACCTCAAGGCTCTGAGATCATCAAGACCAAATTATTTCATTGTCTTCAAAAGATCAGGCTCGGTGGACATTGAGGCACATAGTGTTATTTTATTTCATTTTTATACATTTTTCTTTCTTTATTTAGTTTTGTTGGACTTGCCATGGATCGAGGTAGCTGAATACACATGAAAAGTAGAGATTGAGAATGCCGAGCATAATACATACAACCTGGGGCAGTTGTAGAGCTTTGAGGGAAGCTCAATGTATTTTTATTATGCCAGTATTTCTCCCTTGAGCAATTGTCTGTAGCATGAGGCTACCAAGACACTCAGTATATTACTTTCTTGGGTTTCTTTCATGATGTCAGCAGTACAGCAGTTCTGTTCTACATTTTTTATCTTTTTATCTCACTTTTATTTGATTTTATCTTTTGTTTTTCATTGGCTACCCAAGAAGGAGGTGACAGTATGAGCTACGCATGCTGCAAATCTATTTGTACTTAGCCTGCCATTGATGGCGAGAAGCTCACTATTCAACCTTTTGACTCAGAAAGTACACTGCATACTGAATCCCATTGAACATGATGGTTATTGAGTTATTATTGAAGTTTTATCCTAAGTTTTATACTAGCTATCTCATCTCCCTCCACATCTTCTCCTCTCTCCTATCGACAACTCTACCTATACCTCAAGAAACACCTTTGCTACTAATGCAGAGTGTTATTTTTTATTCTACTCATACTCTCATGTACACTCAGGTTCCAATCTCGAAACAGATCTATGAATGCACGGCTAATTCTTCTACAAGTGGTAACCACCACAGGGGTTTAGGTTTTCTGTGAATCCTTACACAAACAGAGCTTTTGAGGTATTATCTGCTCTTTTCTTATCTACTAATTACTATTTTTCTAGATAATTTCAATGGATTCTCTTAGAGTAACTTCTATGAATATCAGTGGTAGTACTACAATGATTGGAGGGGGAGGTTCTGGGTTAACTGAAGCTGAAGTTCAGAGCCAGTCTGGCAATGTCTCTATGCTTGCAGTTAGGTCTTCAATGCCTCGGCCAAATTTGAAGGATGCACCTCAATTCAAAGAATAATACATTGAAGATTTTATTGAAGAAATTAAAGAGCTTGCATGTAATGTGAACATCGCAAAAGCTCTCCTACCAAACTGGACACTTCATTATTCTACAGACAAAGTCAAGTCAACTCTATGCTATCTTCCTGTATTCAAGAGTGGTAAGGATTGGGATGCAGCCAAGGAGATCCTCTGTGATCTCTACCAGTCAAAGGACATCAAATGACACTTCAATGAGAAGGATCTTTACTTATTCTACAAGAAGTTAGATGCTAGAGATCACTTCAAGTCTCACACCAAGGTCAATACACATATTCACAAGTTTACTCGAATCACGTATGAACTTCTCGAACAGGGAATTATTACTCAATCCAAGCTTGACCATTCCTTCTACAAGAGTCTTCCTGAACTCATATGATATCATGTTCACAGCAAGCTTTCATCCATCAACATTAAGTCTATTGATTCTATCAATTCACAACTCAAGTATGTTTGGGAATTCTATAGCGAGGATAACATTGATGTAGAATCTAACAATGAGGAGCATTTGGAGGTGAATTTGAATAATGAGGAGTCTTCAGGTGATTCCAACTCCAATTCTGATGATGAACCTACTAAGTCTTTATCTAAGAAAGAAACCAAATCTCATCAAATTCCTGAAGGATCTTCGAGTATACCTCTAGTACCTATATCACCTATTCTACGAGATCAAATTATGGAGCTCAGTGAGTACCTTCAGTGGCTTGCCATTGTCATTCAGGGCTTGCAGACTACTCCAGGCCAGGGTATGTCTTCAGCAGCTAAGGTTCAGGTATGCTACATGTGCGATAAGACTGGTGAGTATTCTAGAGGGTATGGAAGGTGTCTAGAGATGAGGAGGTTGATTGAGAAAGGATTAATAATGTATAATCCCCTGGGTAGGTTGGTTAGAGCAGATGGGACAGAGCTTCTATTCTTGTGTTCTTGTGACTAGGTGCTGGAGGTATAGCATTAGCCTTAAGGGCAGAAAGATATAACATGAAAGGAAAGGGTCATGATGAACTACCACACATGGGTCTGAGTACAAGCACGATGACATTGGGTCTTGTTTTGGGGTACAGTGGTCAGGATCTGCTCTATGGTGATGTCTATGCAATAGCAGTACTCAAGTTGGATGTATTTCTGGCTGCTCATTCCCTAAAAAAGAATATTTGTTTTAACCCTATGGTGAAAAAGGAGGATGATATGAGTACAGGTAATACTGGTATCAAGATCCATGTTTTGGGCAAAGGTCAACCTCCTTTCATTACAGTTTATCACTCTAAGCTTTCAATGACTCCACCTACTCCTATTTCCAGCAAAACTGTTCTCCAGCCTGTCATTGAAGAAATACATTCACTAGGGGTTCAGCAACAGCAGAAGTCAGTTATGAAGAAGGTTTCTAAGATGATGGTGGTCGAAATCAAGAACACAGACATAAAGGACCTTCCCTCTTCATGGGTGAAGACTCCAACATATTATTTTACTTCTGATGTTCAAGAATCCATCAGTTTTGATGACATACAGTTCCGTATCCTTGACATACTAGTTACTGTTTCTCTTCAAGAACTTTTGGCTTTATCACCAGAGTTCCAGAAAAGGTTGACTACAATAGCAAAGACCCACTGCGAGTATTTATTGGGTGCCTGTTTAGTTTCCTTTGGTAAGGTTGAGGAGGAGGAACAGGCGAAGGAAGTTTACCATATCACGTCAAGGTCATTTTTGGAGTTTAGACAAGGAGAAGATTTAGATGAGGTTTTAGAATAGTATGTACATGCAGTTACAATTTATAAACCCCTTCCCTTTTTTGCAATGACTATGGGATGACTCAAGGCTACAATTGGCCCTCACACCTTTTTCTGCATGATTGATACTGGCTCTGAGTTGAACATTATGTTGGGGGCTATATTCAATCTACTCTTATCTCCCCTCGACATAGATAGATCTCATTGGTCACTCTGTGGTATCAGTGGTAAGCTAGTCACTATTCAAGGTTGTGCTTGTAATATTCCTTTTGAGATTGGTGAATACAAGTTTCTGCATCATTTCTTTATTGTACAACCTGAGACAAGTATTGGCAAGCAAGATGTTATCTTTGGGCAATCATAGCTTTAGTGGTTCTCAGCATCTATCAACTACAGTTGAAACAGTGGCAACATGACTATTACCATCAGGTCTTTAGGTGATGAACCAGGTCCTTCAATCACGCAGAAGCTCATTCATCCAAACTACTATTGAAATATAGATCATCTGGTGATGGACAAGGGTTTTTGAAGCAGGATACAGTGTAGTACTTAGAAAGAATGTCAACTATACCTGCTGCAATATTAGGATGTTCTTTATATACCCTTCTAGGTGATAAGTCTTTCTTCACATTATCTGACTTTAATAATTTTTCTTCTCTCTTACCCTCTCCTAAATTTGACTCTATTCTTCAAGACATCTCTTCTATTCTTCCTTTTAATATTTCTTCTTCATTACTTTCTTTGCCATGGGTCAAACAAGACATTAGCTAATAATACCTTACATGTTTCGGCTATACACAAATACAAACCCATGGTGAGAAAAGTTTATCCTATTTCTACTTATATGCCTAATCCTTTAGCTCAGGTTTTCAAGCCTATTTCTAATTCCAATTTTGATCCTTTACCTTTTCATCCCCCTCTATTATCCTCTTTTATTCCTTCAGAATGTTTAACTCTTCCTCGGCTAACTCAAATTCTTTCTACAATACCTGATGATTTCCTTCATTCTGCTGAAATTGACCTTTTAGTTCATATTTTAGATCTTTGCCAGAAGGTTCTTGCTTTTACAGATGCTAAACATGGGACTTTTTCCCCTGAATACTTCCCTGACTATGAGATGCCAGTTATAGAACACATTCCCTAGCAACTTCCTCCTATCAAGGTACTGAAGGTATTAGAGCAAGTTCTGTATGACTTACTTATGAAGCAATGCAATACCAGCAAGTACGAACCATTCATATCTTTCTACTGATCCAACATCTTTCTCATTGAGGAGAAGGTCAACAAATACCAAATCATCTATAACTTACAACCACTCAATGCTATCAGTATACAAAACTCAGCCTTACCTCCTAATGTAAATGACTTCACTGAAAGCTATCTTGGTTTTGCCATCTATATAATTACCAATCTTCTTGCTGGCTATGATGGTCAACTCATTGCTATCAGTTCTCAGGATCTTACCATGTTTGGTTCTCTCATTAGTGCTCAGTGTCTTACTTCTCTTTCTATAGGGTACTGCAATGCTGTTCAGAAGTTTCAGTGATGCATCAATTACATTCTTCGAGATAAGATGCCAGACTATGCTAGTGTCTTTATTGATGATGTTGGGATCAAGGGCCCTCATTCATGGTACAACAATAAGTCTATTATTCCAGACTCACCTGTTCATCGGTTTGTTTACGAGTTTTTGACTACAGTAAATTAAGTTTTTGGTCATTTTGAGCTTGCAGGGATCACAGCATTAGGATATAAGCTGGTGGCTGCTACCCCTGAGCTTCACATTGTTGGTTTTGTAGTTTCATTAGAGGGTTGAAAGTTGGCTCATGGAATGGTTAACAAGGTTTTGAATTGGGTATCTTGTGCTAATGTTTCAGAAGTTCGCAGTTTTTTAGGTATCACTGGAGTTGCTCATTGGTGGATCAAAGGCTTTGCCATCATTGCTTGACCACTTACAGCTCTCACTTGAAAGGACATTCCCTTTGTCTAGACTCAGAAAGCTTAGGATGTAATGGACCTTATCAAGATTCGAGTCACTTCTTCTCCAGTTCTCTGATCTATCAACTATGAGACTGCTCGACTCATCTCACCTCTACTTATTCATTTGTCAGATTATGGTCTAGATATCCTGGGTGTAGACTCATCAAAGTATAGTTCAGGTTGGATTTTATCTCAGATGTTTGAGATCGAAAAGCATCCTGCACTTTTTAGATCTTGTACCTTTAATCGTGTAGAGGCAGCTTACTCACAGCCCAAGTTGGAGCTTTATGGCACCTTTCAAGCAGTCAAAGAGCTGCAACATTGAATTTGGGATATTTATTTTCATTTAGATGTTAATGCTAAGTTTCTCAAACAAATGATCAAAACTCTAGACCTTCCAAATGTGTAGCTCACTCGCTGGGTCATCTACCTACAGCTTTTCAATTTCATCATCAATCATGTTTCAGCTACTCAACACACTCCTATTGATTCCCTCTTATAGCGACATCCTTCTTCTGATAATTCTGAAGAGGAAGATGCTGAGGACTACTTGTTAAGGTTCAAACTTAATGTGACTTATTCTTGTGACTGTGACTATGGACTTCGATTAAGTAATCTTGATGACTAAGACTTGACTAGTAGCAAGGCTTAGTATCGAGCTGAGACTGAGTACTCAGAAGACTGTGAGGATGCTTAGCAAGTCTATTGCTAAGATCAAGAGTATACAAGAGATCGAAGTTAGAGTCTTGACCTTGATAGATTACATGCTTTTATACAACTACCTCAGTCTAATAAGTGCGAGAGTATCGTTCAGGAATGAGGAGTAAAGATAGAGAAACTAAGGAAAAATCATAGAAAAACATAGGTAAAACTAAGGAGAAAGTGTGCAAGAATACTTAAGAAGAAACCTTGGATAAACTAGCTACTAGTACAATGTTGTCATTATGCAAAAACTTCTCTCATACTAAATAGTTTGCAATAACTCTCTATTATGTAATTAAGAGGAAAAGATAATTGCAAAAGTTGTAACACTACTTGGATAAGTTTTTCAGTCATCTCTCATACCGAGAATAATTTTCTCTTTTATCACATCAGCTTACCCTTTGATATTCTTTATCACAAGCTCCTTTCTTTGATTTTCTTCCATTTTCTCCTTCAGTTCATGTTTCTACCCTCAGAGTTTCTCCATCTGGCTCTGTTGATCTTACAAGTCTTTACAATAGTGGTAGCTGTGAGATCAACAGGACTAATTACTCCAATTTCCTCCCTCATTCTCATTCTCAAATAGATAGACAGTTTTTTATTGGCAAAGATTTCATATATTGAAATGTTGCAGTGGAGATGGCACAGAAGTATGAGCTTGGTGATGAAGTGGTAGAGTGTTTGGTGACCAAATATTGGTATGTATATGAGGTTTTACCCTCCGATGGTTTCAGGTTTCAATTTTCAACTTTTGACTCACACATAATGATAAAAGCCTTGTATCCTGATCTAGGTACAAGAACAGTCAGTCATGGACATCAGTTTGGTAAATGGGATAAGAAGTCAGTCAAGCAGTAGGAAGAGGTGAAGAACTATCTCAAGGATAGAGTTATATCCTTACATTATACTAATTTGATATAAAAGAAGAAGTTTCTCTCATTTTACTCTCATTTTATATTTTTAGATGATTGTCTTTGGCTCATCAAGAGTGGAAAGATGCCCCGGCTTGTTATTACTAACAAAACCCACTATTCTTTTATTATTGCAGAAGCTCACAACCAGTGTGGTCATCAAGGTTGTAATGCCACCTATCTACAACTTTCCGAACATTATTATTGACCAAATCTCTATGATGAGGTTACACAATTTGTTCAAACTTGCAACGCTTGCCAGTTTCATTTGAAATCATGCCCAGTTATAACTTACAGTCCTTTCTTCACCACAACTATGCTTCAAAAATTTTATCTTGACACTATCTTCCTACTGAAAGGTTAAAAAGGCATTACAATTGGTTAGCCAGAAGCTCGTACTGTGAAGAAAAACACATTAAAGGCTTGGGTAAAGTTCATTTACCAAGATATCATCTGCCATTTTTTTTGTATTCCAGTTTTCATCTGTGACAATAGGTCAGAATTCAAGGGAGCAGTTCACCGAATTTTTAAGAAGTATAGAATTATTTGTATCTTGGTTACACCTTACCACCTGCAGGCTAATGGCGTCACCGAATGATTACACCAGACACTTATGAGTGCACTATTAAAGGCTTGTGGAACCTATCCTGAAGATTGGCCATTGTATCTACATAGGGCTTTACACTTAATATATACAATAACCTTTTGAATGACTGGTTACACCCCCTACTATCTTTTCTATAGTCAAAACCTCATTTTCGGCTTCAATATCACAGATCGTACTTGGGCAGTGCTGAATTGGGCTTCAGTAAAAGACACAGATGACTTGCTAGCATTGAGGATAAAGCAGATTATCTAAAGAGAGGAGGACATTGGAAAGGCATTCAAAAAGTTGAACAAGGAATGGGTGAAGTCTATTGCTGATTACAAAAGGAAGTACAGGTCATAAATTATGTCAAAATTGTTGCCCATAGAGACATTGGTATTGGTGCATCAAACCTGGTTGTTTAACCAGCATGGGAATAAAGACACATTGAGGTGGGCTGGGCCATACATTATGAAGAGTGTTGTAAACAGGTTTTACCACCTAATAGAACTAGATGGGACAGAGATGAAAGGGGCATTTGTAACAGACTGCATTAAATGATTTCATTACTGTTTCAGATACCAGAGTATGATAGACTTACCTGGATATAAGACTCTATTCCAACCTTCAGCAGTAGATGCAACTACTCCCAAAAACTTGAATTTTGCTTTCTTATTTCCTGCAGATTCTTATTCCATTTTTTCTTCTATTGTTGATGTGTTGTGTTGCCTCACATTGGGGAAAATTGATGATGAGAGAACCCTCTAGATGACCAAACCATTGCCGAGACCAATCTCACTGAGCTTTCTTTACTGGCACCTTCAGTTCAACCTTGGTGGTAATTTCTTCTCAGAGTAGTGGTGTTCTTATATTGTTTCTTTCTTCATTCCTTTTGGTTCTACCTTTCTTTCATTCTTCTTGTAGTTATCAATACTAAGGACAGCATTAGACTGTCTCCCAATTGTGGTAGAGTGAGAAAGCTCACTCATCGAAACTGATTTTTTTCACTTTTCTTATTTAGATCAGTCATCACACCAGAAGAAGCAAGTTAAATATTCAAGCACCCTTCAAACTCAATGACAAACTTTCACCTTCAACCATGACCTCAATCTACTTCAAGATGCCTTAATTTCTTCAAGCACTTATGACTGCAAGACCTTGTTAAGGATCGAGCTTAACGTGACTCGTTACTATGACTGTGATGTAACTGTGACTATGATCTTCGACTTAAGTAATTCAGATGACTAAGACTTGATTACAAATCAAGACTTAGTATCGAGCTGAGACTCAAAGTACTCAGACAGACTATGAAACTTAACAAGTCTATTGCTAAGCTAGGAGAAAACAGGAGGTCGAAGTTAAGGCTTCAACCTAGCTAAAGTACCAGTATTTATACATCTGCCCTAGTCTGATAAATGCAAGAGTATCGTCCAGAGATAAGGAGTAACTATGGATAAATAGAAGGAGAAACCTCGGGGAAACTCAGGAGAAACATTGGTAAAACCTGTGTGAGAAATAAAAGGAGAAACTATGGAGAAACTAATAATACAACGTTAGTCATTACGCGGGAATTCCCTAAGTGCTAGATAGTCTGCAATAACTCCGTATTATGTAAGAAAAGAAAGAAAAAAGATAATCATGTCCATTTGTAACATTACCCCGTTACTAACCCAATGATTCTATCATTGATCTAATCAACATTCCCCTGCAAATTGCTCGTAGTCTGAACCATAGTCTACGTCATCGTATGGTTCTTGGTAAAATGAGTTGGGTACTTGTTCAGTAAACAACTTTCCGAACGACTTTTCTAATACCCTTTTTCGTTCTCCATCAGAGCCACTGCTTCGACTGGCCCCGCTATTTGATTGATTTTGGAATGAATATCCCTTGCGAGATCGTCGAGAAAAATAACGAGGTCCTTGTCCAGCTTCCAGTTCGCCGGATACCGGGGACGTGGTTCTTGTACCGCAAGGTTTTCTTCGACCGTGATAATTTCCGTCCTTGTCGACGAAGTGGTGCTTGTTTGAATAGGAATGAACTTCAAAGAAGTCAATCTCGACAAAGCAGGTTGGAGGTACTGGGAATCGGAAAGGTGGGCATTGACTGCAAAATTTGTAGTCGGAAGAGTTGGCGTGTCTGACGTTACCACAGGCAGCACATCTTGGTTGGTTGCAATGAGGTGCCCAGTGTCCATGTCGACCACATCGTTTACAAACGTCGAAGGCTCGAGGACTGGTTCGAATGGGAACGTTGTGGCGGTACTTATTGAAGGCGATCTCGTCCATGTTGGTGGTGATGGTGATGGAAAACGGGCGATTTCGGCTTCCCAACAGAGATTCGTTAGTCGCAGGGGTAGCCACCGGGATAGCGACTCGATCAAGGATACTGTTGTTGAAATCGTCCAAAGACATTCGGACGATTTTTCTACTACGGGTGTCTTCCTTGCGCATTCGTCTGTTGGCCCATCTGTTCCGCTTGGCAAAATCCTTAGTGACTTCGCAATCAACTTCTGTAGGATTTTCTGGCAGAGGTATTTGCAGGATGGCTTTGCTGACGAGAGCGGTACCGCGCTCAGCTCGGAAATGATTCTCTGGAGTTTCAGAGGGTGAAGCGTCTCGAAAGGACTGTTGGATTGCTTCTCGAGCTACTTCCTCTAGTAACTCTTCAGCTCTTCCCCAGTTTCTGATTGCTTCAGCTTCAGCTTCCGACGGGGATGATGGAACGTAAATGGGTTCGTCTGGATGATCGCCGACGTGAGGGGGTGGAATCGGAATTGGGGAAGGGGAAGATGCTGGTTCAGTGTCAGGATATTCAGGGAGCTCGTTAAGGGTGAAGGGAGTGGGAGTGCGATTGTCGATACGATCTTGTCCAGGGTCACGGACTCCTAGGTCGACTAAGAGCCTTGCTAGCTGCTCTTGGCCTTCCATTGCGAAATGATGGCATTGGCCCACTTCTTGAGCAAGATCCTGACATTCCTTGATTACTCCACAGAGTCGCTTACTCATTTGAAGGTGACTGGTTCGAATGGTCTCAAACCGATTGATAGTGTCGAGGACGTGATGGCCTCCGCTGATGGTGTAGCGGATTTCGTTGCGGAAGCCAGGTTCGTGAGTTCGAATGGCCTTGAGAATGCGTTGATCGCATTCGGTGAGGGTGTAAGGGTTGAATCTGGTGGAGGTGGACGGGGAGAAGGTCTTCATGATTATTGATAGTCGAGAGAGGTTGAATAAAATCTTTTCGAATTCAATCCGAATAGACTTTGTACAGTCGATGGAAGTGATTGTTGTGAGTAGTCGTTGGGGAATGGAGAGAAGAGATTCAATCTCAAGTGTCTTTTATCTAGTTTTCGAATGACCCGGAGTTTCCTTGGAGTTTCTTCGGTGAATGTGAAATGACTTCTCCTCATGTTCTTTCTTGTCTTTTCTCATCGATGGGAATAGGAAGCTTATTTCTCCGAAGATATTCCAAGAACATGGGAAGATATCCATCGTCTTCATCATAGAATTCGGTTGCCGTGATCCATGAGTTTTCTGATGTGGGATAGTCTTTCCACTTAACCAGATAATGGCGCTTTCTCCTGATCATCTTGTGAGCGATGATTCCTTCGACTTCATATTCCTCTTCTTCATTAATAATTTCCGGAGGAGGTCTGAGATAGTTTGGCCCATGTTCCAAGGTTTCTACGTAGGGAGATAGCAGAGATACGTGGAACACGTTGTGAATCTTCCATTTTTCTGATAACTTGAGTTGATAGGCAAATGCCGAAATGACCTTAGTTATTGTGAAGGGTCCTTGCCGTTTAGGAGTGATCTTCTTGTTGGTTACTCCTAAATTTAGATTCTTTGCTTCTAGCCAAACCTGATCTCCTTCTTTGAATGGTTTGAACCCCTTGCTGAAGGTTCGTGCTTTCATTTTTGCTGCGGCTAGTTCAGTTGCAGTGATTGCTTCCCTTCTAGCCTTAGTCAGGAGTTCCATTCATTCGTTCAATGATGGAAGATTAGTTGGTTCGAACGATAAGGGAATCAGAATGGGTTTCTTTCCAGAGGCTAGGTAAAAAGGGGTGGCATTTCGTCCATCAGGTAAATGCGAGTTGAACGATACTTCCATATCAGTGATTAAGTCGCTCCATATCTCTGGGTTGTTCGCACAAAAGATTCTTATGTAGGTTTCTACAGTTTGATTCATCCTTTCTGT